>CM059835.1:40157704-40458023 GCA_030444775.1 Atalantia buxifolia | reverse complement strand
TGGAAAATAAAATAAATTCTATACGAGTGCCATTGAAATTAAAAAATATATATTGTTTTCACATTAGCCGATGATTGTACTTTTATACAAAAAGGCATTTTTAAACACTAACAAATTTGACCCTACCTTACATAGTTCTATTACTTCTCTTTTGCAAGAGTATGAGGATGTCTTTCCTAAGAAAGCGCCACATGGTTTACCTCCAATCCGAGCGATTGAGCATCAGATTGATTTTGTGCCCCATGCAGCCATTCCAAATAGACCAGCCTATAGGAGCAACCTATAGGAGACTAAGGAACTTCAAAGGTAGGTTAATGAATTGACGGAAAAAGGATACGTGAGAGAAAGTATGAGTCTATGTGCAGTTTCTGTTTTATTAGTTCCTAAGAAGGATGGGACGTGAAGAATGTGTGTTGACTATCAAGCCATCAACAACATAACGGTAAAATATCGACATCTCATTCCTAGGCTAGATGATATGCTTGATGAATTACATGGGTCTTATGTATTTTTCAAAATTGATTTGAAAAGTAAATATCATTATATTAGAATGAAAGAAGGAGATGAATAGAAAACTTCCTTTAAATGTCTTATGAGCTTTTATTAACAAGTTTATCGTTGTTTATTTTGATTATATTTTCATTTATAGCAAAAACATAAGCAATCATGTAGTACCTTTGAAATCTGTTTTAGATATGCTTAGAAAAGAAAAGTTGTTTGCTTTTTGAAGAAGTGTACTTTTTGCACCGATAAACTTGTGTTTCTAAGATTTGTTGTGAGTGCACAAGGTATACAGGTTGATGAAGAAAAGGTACATGCAATTTAAGAGTGGCCGAGTCCTACAAGTGTAAGTAATGTGAGGAGCTTTCATGGGCTTACTAGTTTCTAGCGACGATTTGTGAATGACTTTAGTACATTAGCTGCACCGCTCACTGAAGTAATAAAAAAAAGATGTTGGATTCAATAGGAGAGAAAAGCAGGAAAAGGTATTTCAAATGATCAAGCAAAAGTTGACCAATGCTCTCTTATTTTCTTTGCCTAACTTTAACAAAACATTTGAAATTGAATGCAATGTCTTAGGTATTGGTATTGGCGCAATCCTAATGCAGGAGGGACGACTAATTGCTTACTTTAATGAAAAACTAAGTAGGGCAGCCTTAAACTACCCTACTTACGATAATGAGTTGTATGCGTTGGTTCGAGCGTTAGAAATGTGGCGACACTACCTATGGCGTAAGGAGTTCGTGATTCACACTGATTATTTGGTATCAAAGCAAAAAGAGGCTAATATGAAGTAAGGCAAAAAGAGCCAAAATTTCAAAGCTCTGTTCAGTGTTTTATTAACTCTCTCACCAATTGGATCAAAAACTTATCTCTGTTTATTAAATATTAGTACATTATATAGGGTTGATTATAAGAATTTTTGAAAATAAATCCTAAACCAAAAATCAAATCTGAATCTGAATCTAAACAAATAGGAAAAAATCTAAATCAAATCAGAATTCTAATCTAAGCGAATAGAAAAGAATCTAAATCAATCAGAATCCTAATCTAAGTAAATAGGAAAAAACCTAAATCAAATCAGGATTCTGATTGGCTTAAATGCCTTACATTAATTAAAATGGAAACTAGGTGATTAAAATAGAATAACTGATTTATTTCCCTAATAGTCTCTTCAAGAAACGGGAAAGAATCTGAAAAAGGAAAATAATATATTTTCTCGCCATAATGTGCAAGCCAACTCCCTATTTCATGAAAGTGATTATTTGGAAACTTCAAAAGCCTGAATCATATATTTATCATGTGTGATTTCTTGAACGGGCCTCCACGAATTTTATTGAGTCCAAGTTGCTTGAATCAATCTATTAAGTGTTTCTTTAAATTTCTTTTCTCAAGCTCTTGTAACGAGTCCAACAAGAACTTAAATATTCTCTAAATATGCCTCATCCTACATGCGTGTGATAGTTTTATCCTTAATCTTATCATAAGGAATGCATTTTCTTAGGCTATGGGCATGAAGAATTTGGGTACAAATTATAGGATCTAGTGGTAGAAAATTTGATCAGAAGTAGAGAAGTCGTGTTTCTAAAAGATCAGATAGTTGGTGATGTAGAAAAAAGTGATGAGTCTCAGTCTTCTTTAGAGATTCCTATTATTCCAACTTCAATTTCTCCACCTGTAGTTTATAATTATCATGGGGGAGTTGGAGAGGATTATAACGATAGTCCAGTAGATCCAGTTAAGCAAGTACCTCCAAAACCAACTGCACCACCAATTGAGCCAGAATTGAGGAGATCCACTAGAGAATGGCAACCTTCCACTAGATATCCTCTAGATGAGTATATGATGCTTACAAACAGAGGGGAGCCAGAATGTTTTGAAGAAGCTATGCCTCACCAACATAAAAATGAGTGGGTTAAAGCCATGCAAAAGAAGATGAAATCATTGACTAAGAAACACACTTATGACTTAGTAAAGCTGCCTAAAAGAAAGAGGCACTAAGGTTTATAAGTTGAAGACTAAAAAATAACTCATAACAGTAGTACAAGGTTATATTAGTTGTGAAGGGTTTTGCTCAGAATAAGTTTGGTGATAATGATTTCATCATTCTTTTGCTTTAGGTAGATGACGTATTGATTATTAGCTAGGATGTCAGTAAGATTAATAATCTAAAAAGAGAGCTTAACAAGTCTTTTGTAATAAAGGATTTAAGACCGATGAAACAGATTCTTGGAATCAAGATTTCTCGAGGTAAAAAATCTAGGAAGTTATGGTTATTTTAAGAAGCATATGTTAAAAGAGTTCTTAAAAGATTTAACATGAGCTAGGCAAAATATGTTTATTCTCTACTTACAGCCCATTTTAAGCTTAGTTCCGAGTATTGCCCTACAAGTGAAAAAGAGAAGCAAGAGATGAGAAGAGTTCTTTATGCTTCAAGAGTTGGTAGTTTGGTGTACATCATGGTTTGTAAAAGGCCAAATATTGTTCATGCAGTTGGTGTAGTTAGTCGGTTTCTCTCTAATCCAAGCAAAGACCATTGGACAGCATTAAAATGGATTCTTAGATATCTTAGAGGCACTTCCAAGGCATGTTTATGTTTTGGCAGTGACAAACTCGTGTTACAAGTGTACACAAATACAGATATGGCATGGGATGTTGATTCTAGAAAATCCTTATCAGGATATTTGCTTAACTTTGCTGGGAGAGCAGTCTCATGGCAATCCAGACTTCAATAGTGTGTTGCCTTGTCTACTACAGAAGTATAGTATATTACAATTATTGAAGATTGCAAAGAAATCTTATGGATGAAGAATTTCCTACAAAAGTTAGGTGTGAAGCATGATAACTTTGTTGTATACTGTGATAGTCAGAGTGTCATTCACTTGGCAAAGAACTCGACATACCATTTGAAATCCAAGTATATTGATGTAAGGCATCATTGGATATGAGACGTGCTTAAGAAGAAACAGTTGCTGATTGAAAAGATATACATAACAAAGAATGGGTTAGATATGATTACAAAGTCATTGCCTAGGGAAAAGCTAGAAAGTTGTATGCTGAAAGCATGCTTAGTAATGTCCCTTATATGATTTAGAGGGGGAGATTTATTGGGTCGCTCTCATTTGGGTGGCCCAATTCTTAAGTTTTATAAGTTTAGGTAGTTAAACAATTAAAGAAAACTTAAAGAGGGCGAATGAAATTTGCCATGAAATTTAGCTTTAAAAAGTAAGCGGTAGCCCTAGTTTCATTATCGCAAAAAGAGGAGTTGCAGAAGAAGCGGCAAGACAGAAAGACAATGGAGGTTTTGGTTTTAGGAATAGTGATTTCAATCTTTAATTAGACGATTGGAAAGCGAAATTAACTTCGTTTTCTCTCAAATTTTGATGGTAAGTTCATGGTATCGCCCTCTACAATCCTACTAGTCTTGATTTTTATTTTATCCTCTCGTTGGCTATTACTTGAGATACTTACTTGTTAGAGAGACAAATATTAGGCTGTTACTGTAAGCCAAAAATATTGAAATTCTTGATATTGTTAGCCTCTAACATTATCTAGAGAAGAATTTGTGTTGTAATCTCATTAATATAGTGGAAGATTATATTGAACTACAGTCCCATGATTTTTTTTATTTTGGGTTTTCCACGTAAAGATATGTGTCTCTTGTGGCTAGTTTTTGCTTTGGATTTTGTTAGTTAATTTTTCTGCCTATTTATTTATGGCACACATCCTATTTTAATCACACAAAGAGGGAAAAAAAATTTTCTACTTAATTTACAACTGTTTGTAGTAGTCCCTTTCCCAACATAGCTAAAGTAAATTTCATAAATGAAAAAGAAAACATATTTGGACTCTATGTGTCTTAGTTTATGAGCATTCTCCATTTGCACTAACTTTATCCACTGCACCAAATTATTTAATCCCAAGTTCTTTGAGATCCAGTAAGAAAGATTAAGGATCTTGAAAAACCCTACAATTGAAAATAAGGACATTACTTGTACAATCATTAATTGCACCAAATTTGGCTTAAAAGTTAAATAATAAAATAGAAAATAAGAAGATCAATCAAAAGATCCAATCAGGCAATTTTCAAACCATATCCATTTTGGTGAGATGCGGATAAGATTGTAATTTTCACCACTAATTTTATTATTCCTATTATCCCTTAATGGCAGCATTTGGAAAAAGTTAAAAATAAAATTTGGTAAATGAATTTTCATTTTGGCATATTTTTTAATTCGCTAAATAAAACCTAATTCTTTAAAATTATTTTAATATAATCAACTCAATAATAAGACTTTTATAAATTTGTTAAAATTAAAATTTAGTTGAACACCAAAATAAAATTATATTAAACATATTTCATGCCACATAAGATTATAGTGGTCTTGCAATGTTGCATTATCTATAACTTACATCAACCTAAAATTATTATTTTTTAATGACTCAATTGTTGCTTGTCAAACAACCAAAAGGTAGTGGAAAACTACTTTTGGATCAATTGTAAGTTACATGTAATGTAGTTAATGTAACTTAGTAATTGCCAAGATTATAATAAACTCAAGGCATATAAATAAAAGCAAATTCATAAGGATAGACTTCTCTCCAATAGCACAAAACTTGAAAGTCTCAAAAGTCTTAAATTTAGTGAAGTGAACTCTCCTTTATCTGAAAATGGGAGATAGAGAATATATCTAATAGGTAAAAGAACATTTAAAAGAGCGACGATGATAATTGATAATACATATCATAATTGAGTTTAACTTAAATTGAGTATATTTATGAGCAATTATAATTATTAAAAACATAATAATAACAAACTTAGTAGTTCAAATTCATTATTTGTATCATTAGTTATGTGTCGTGCATCATTAATAGTTGTGTGCAAGGTGTTAAATGACTTTGTTATTTATTATTTATGTACTAATTTTTATAACCTCTATCAATGAGTGACTTGTCATTTACGATACAAACTATGTAAAGTGTAATATGACTCTTGATACTATTCATGCCAATTATAATATTATGTGTGAAAAATAACGGGTACAGCGTTTAAGCCTCGCTCACATTGATTGGGAGGAAATTATGTTGCTGTTAGGTTATAATTAAAGAAAAATTAACTATAATAACGTTGAGTGTTGTTAGAGCATTAATCACAACTCCATATCTATAATATTTATTATGTAATTAACATTCAAGGCTACATGAAATAATTTTTAACATACTTTAATTTCTATAAGATAAATTGCATAATAAGTTGTATGCATATTGCTCAAAGTATCAAATTAATATTCCATATGGCGATGCTTTATATTTGCATAAAAAAATAATTTTGTGAAATTAATATCAATATAATTTGATGAATAGCTTTAAAAAAAATTAACGTTTCCAATTTAACATTGTTCGTCTTAAATTGAGGCGGTCTTTGATAATTTTCTAATTTATGTAAAGTACAAGTAATTACTGTTGATATTTGCCATCTATCAATAGCTCACCGCCGGTTTCGGTAACCAGATTTAATTACAAAATGTCTCAACCGTGGGATGGCCTCGTAAAAAATTAACGGTTTACAAATTTTAAATAAAAAATTCAAAAACCGCTGTATGTGATGCAGCGTTGTATTTCAGACGGAGCCTTTTGTTGGGACTTGGATGACATACTCGATCACACAAGTTCTGTCGTTTCACAGATCATATGGATCCTGTCAATGGGATCCATAAACTAAATGCTGACGTGTCAAATAATGCTGAGATATTATTAAATTATTTGCAGCAAAAAATTTGTGGTCTGCCAAATTGCCCACGTAAATTTCTCTCTTTCTCGTAACGGACATCTCATCCCATGATGTTTGGTATCAACATAAAATATAATTTCCAACAATATTAGCAAACTCACGGAAAATGAAATTATCCAAACTTATTATCTCATTCTCAGTTACTAGACCACTTGGCTTAACATGCGACGCGAATTGCATCCCTTCGAAAATGCATATTCTAGAGCTAGTTGCGTATAAAAAGCAAAAAAGGGATTAAGAATAACTTACTATTATTGATATATATTGAATTTATACTCTTGACACCCATGTTGAACAGTCATTAAAAATTATCAACTCAAGTAAACGAATCTTTTAAGGATTATAATTTTTTTCTTTTAATTAGAACGTTTATTCTTAGCACAATTTTCTAATCCTTAGTTTCATATGTAATGATAAATTAAGTGTTTCCACTACACCTAGAATCGTGTAAATACTGTTATAGTGTCTTTATATTCTTCTTTACTCCTTTATTTTTTATAGTAATGAACTAGAAAAAATTGTCGACCGTTATTTAGGGGCAGTAATTAATTTTTTTGCTATAGAGGAAAATAAAATATTTACTACATTGTTTGGAGAATAATAGAAAATTTAAAATACAACGCCACGTGTCGATGAGAAAGTTTTTGTAACTATAAGTGATCCCTGTGGGGTACTGGATTTACGCCAACTACATATAATAATTGAGTTCAAACGTAGGGTCCACCATGACAGAATTAAGGTATTTTAAAAAATATCCAATTATATCCACCATACATGATATCTCCATTGCCTAGAAAGAATATTTGATTTGGCAAAATCAAATAATGAATATCTTATTAGAAAAGAGGGGATAGCTAGCTGTCATACCTGTAAAAGCGACAAACAGCACACTAAAGACAGTGGTCCTCAGTTGTCACACCTACAACTATGCAGACAGCTTCTATAGAAGCATCTAGGATCAATTACAGCATATGCCACGTATACAAAACAATAAACTTGCCAAAAAAAATTATCTTTTTGCTCCTCAAGCATGCTCTTAACGGCACAAAAATCATCATAAAGGTAAAAGGATGAGAGAATCTTAGAAATGACAATAGAATCACTACCAAAGATGTGCCACGTGGCAAGGTACCAAGGACATACTATATAAAGGCAATAAGATTCTATCTTTCTTATACTTATAAAAAAACACACACACACACTGAAAAGGGCTGAGGTCATCTTTCACCTCTAGCCTCCATTTTAGAAAGTTTACAAGCTCTCAACTCTACAAAAGTTCAACTAGTTGACTTGAGCGTCGGAGTGTGGTTGTCGGACATTGCCGACTCCATATCTAATCTCGTTTTGTTGTTTTACAATTCTAAAGGCACTATTTCAAGCCCTTTTGCCCCATACCTAACTTCTTGCCATTATCAACCCTTCTTCCATTCTCTTCACCTCCGTTAAAGCTTAAAATAGCCCACATACCGTGATTAAGTAAGATATCCTGAATCCCAAAAAATAAATTCATTGTTTTGGTGAGGTTTTATCCATTTTTCTTGCACCCAAAATTCACTTAAAACAATTGGCGCCATCTGTGTGAAATGCTCAAAGTGAAAGGTGACAACAACGAGGAGGTTAGTGATCCAGTAGAGAGAATGGCTTAGCCTGACAAGGGCAAGTCCATCAAATAATCTACTGGTATTCGCCTAAATAAGGAGCTCATTTCCCAACAATGCTTTAACGAACTTACTCATGTTATTCTTTGGGTCATGGGCTCTTAAATACAGGATCAACAATCCCTTTTACCACTTAAGAAGCCCCACCAACACGGAAGGAAAAGCAAGTAGTCCTACAATTTTGAGATACCCGAAGGTGACGAACAAAGGCGAGATCCATCGAGTAACCATCTTAAGTCACAGCCCGCATCCTCTAGAGAGGAGCTCTATACAGCCTGCAGCCACTCGTGCACCACTCCAAACGATTTTAATAATTAACAGTTAAACCAAACAACACATATAGTTTCGTTTAGTTTCATGGGTCCGCCTATGTAGCCTACGGCTAGCTTGTAAAATTTTAACAAGTCCCCTATACTCTATATTATTTATAATTTATTCATAAATATTATAAAATTTTTTAAATTGTAAAATTTCGTTTAATTTCTTATACTCAATTTTATTTTATTGAAATCCTAAAATACGAATTCGCCCCCTATAATTTTAAAATTCTAAAATAACCTCCATTTAATTAAAAATATAATTATTATTAAATGAATTATAATTATAATCATAATCATAAATATAGTTATATTTTTTAAATAGATTATTATTGTTATTATTAATAACAAGAATAAAAAGTATTATAATTAATTAATCTATTAACAATAATTAATGATAATTTTTTATTTAAATTGTTAGTAATAATAATTAACGATAATTATTATTAATAATTAATTTTTATATAATAATATCAATAAAAATAATTAAAATACAAAATAATAATTATGATAAAAATTAATTAAGGATTTTATAGTAATTTATTACGATTTAATTCATTCTGATTTTTATTTTAAGACAAAATAAACACATAAATAGTAATATAGTCATTCTAATTACGATTTCTGCAGTTCAAGTAAATGAATTATTCTGATTCTAATTCCTCATTTTGATTATAGCTATTTCGATTTTAACTTATTATGTTTCCAGCTAAATCATAACAAATTGTAATAAATTGTTATAAAATCTTTAATTAATTTTTATCATAATTATTATTTTATATTTTAATCATTGTTATTGTTATTATTATTCAAAAATTAATTATTAATAATAGTTATCGTTAATTATTATTAATTATTGTTAATAGATTAATTAATTATAATACTTTTTATTCTTGTTATTAATAATAACAATAATAATCTATTTAAAAATATAATTATATTTATGATTATAATAAAATTATAATTGTAATTATAATTCATTTAATAATAATTATATTTTTAATTAAATAGAGGTTATTTTAGAAATTTAAAATTATAGAGGGCGAGTTTGTACTCTAGGATTTAAATAAAATAAAATTGAATGTAAGGGGCTAAACGAAATTGTACAATTCAAACAGTTTTATTTATGAATAAATTATAAATAATATAGAGTATAGGGGGCTTGTTGAAATTTTATAAGCTACCCTTAGTTACATTAGAATTCAATATATTGCCATTTCTGACGAAAACATGAAGAAAAGGGGAAGTCCCAAGGTAACTTCAAATTTCAGCAATTTTAAGAAATATAACTTAGTATGATCCTTTCTTAAATTGTTCTGTTGTCTTAGTGCCAAATAATTTAGTTAAAACTTTTTTAATTGATAAAAAAAAATCTGCAGTTCAAACCACACTTCCCACTTATATAGTGGAAAAGTAAGAGTTATGCTAAGCTTATTAAGAGAGAAGGAAAAAAAATAAAAATAAAAAGGCGCAAGAGACCCATCATTAAATTAATTGAAAGTATTGTTGCAAGGTAATACTAATTTTGTCTTTTATAATGTTAAATTTTATCTAATCTTTTAACTTTTTTAATAGTATATTTATAAGTTTATATACTTTGATCGGTAACCTTTGAAAATGTAATTTCATTTTATTTAAAATTACATTCTTAAATGTAATTTTATTTTATTTAATATTAATATTTTTTTGAAGAATAAATATAATAATAAACCTATGACTAAATAATATTAAATAAAGTAAAATAAATAATATTTATTTTTAATAAATAAATAATATTTAAAATTTATTCTTTTAAATAAAATAAAAAAATATTAAAAAATAATATTTATTTTTTGAGTCTCATTGCTGATTGACAATATAAATTTGAAACAATTCAAATTTATATGTTAAAAATTTTATCTATTTAATGTTTTTAAAATTTTAAATATATACTAAGGAGTATAATGTTAATAATCAAATAAACAAATCTTTAATTTTTTTATTAAGTCTAACTGCGAAGATTGAAACCACAAAGAAAACAAAATTCTTGATAACTTGCAACTGTTGCAAGGTAACTAGAGCCCTTGGATGAAGTTTACTTTGAAAAATAATATATTTTTATGTATTATAATTTTTTAAAAATAATTCATTGGGTTTAATAAATTCTATAATTAAGAAAATATATCTTGTGTACTAATATAAATAAATTAAATTTATATAACATTCAAAATAATGTAAATGTTTTGTATCTTTAATTTAATATTATGCTTCTGTGTATTCTAAAATTTATTTTAATATAATAAAATATATTTAATAAATCGTAAATATTAAATTAAATCGGACGGTGAAGAGGTGCAGTGGATAAAAGTATTGATACCTTGCAGCTGTTGCAAGTTAGCTGGATCCAAATTATACAATGGAAAAGTAACAATTATGCTAAGCTTATTAAAAAAAAAAAAAAAAAGGAAAGAATGCAAGAGACCCATCATTAAATAAATTGAAAGCGCCTCCCTTTTTTAAATGCAGGATGGCCCGCGTCACACTTAATTATCATTTATAATTCGCAACAAATAAAGTTCTCTCACACACTTTATCATGAAGTCAAAGCAAGGACGACCATCACCATCTTCTTTTTAATCGTCTTCCATTAAATTTACTTTGAAATATGATATATTTGTTTTATTATAAAATTTTTAAAATAAATCATTGGGTTTAAACACATCTCATATACTAATATTAATTAATTAATTTTATATGAGGTTCAAAATAATTTCAATTTTTTGTATATTTAATTTAATATTATGTTTCTGTTTATTTTAATATAATAAAATATGTTTAATAAATTGTAAATATTAAAATTGTTTTAAAAAATGTCTAATGGCAGTTTGCCTGTTCGCTTGTTTAAAAAATATAATTGTCTACTTGTCACTTGATTTTTTTTTAATTAGATTGTGTTACCCAATCTAAACGAAATAAATTTTGGACTGATCTGTGGCCTATTTGATCTAGTTGCTAATAATATGGTTTTATCGAACATATGAAATGAAAACAAATTATTCACTTTTATAAGAAAGCAACTTGGTTTGGTTGATTTAAAAAAAAAAACTCTTTGAGTTTTGTCCTAAAAATATGCTTGGCAAGAGTATACAATCGGTTTATTAACACTAAACTGAACAATATAGTGTATTGTATTCAGGGGTTAGAGGATCATGGTAGCAATGAGCACGTTTAAATAAAGACTAATGCTAAGTTACATGTATGTACCATACAACTCTCTCACATAAATAAATCCAACGGCAATACCTCACAATTATGAGGTCATAGGTTCGAGTCTCCGTAATGTATTATAAAGGTTTAATTTTCTTCCTCAATTTGAGTGAGGACGGTCTTTTTCCTTTCGAAATGTGAGTGAAGTAGACATTTCTCGAATATTAGAGAAGATAAAAATCTGGACAAGCTTCATAAGAACTGATGTAAACTAGTTATAATAATAGTCTAATTTATAAATATCAGTTGTAATCTCATGTAATATGAGATGTACTCTTAAACAATAGTCTTATGTAATAAAAAAAAAAACAATAAGCCTTCTCATAAAATAAAAATTGAAAAAAAATCAGCCAATTTCCTTTGAAATATAAAAAGACGTAATCGCTTGTTGGTCGTGGTCCACGCATAAATTATTTCTTATTAGGAGAACTTGTTTTATAATAAATTTAATATTAAAGAAGAGCAAAGTCTTTGTAAATATAGAAAGACCTAGTCCTCATTTAAAGGAATAATTTTTATTTTATTTTATTTTTTTGGGTGAGGAGCTTCTAATCTGTTGATTACAAAAGTGGGTTGTTCTGGTATGTGGAGCACAGGCCATAGGCAAAGGCGCAAAGCAATGTGAGTTTTCTCGTTTTTTAATTTTTTTTCTTAATTTTGATTGTTTGTATCTCGAATTCGATGTTTTTAATGCTGTTTATATACCTAAATTTTGTCATAATTTAATCTATTTTGTTGCTACTGCAGCGAGTAATTAACATTTAATAGAAGATGGTGAACAGTGAGCATGATGCATCGATTGAAATGGAGAAGTTGGCAGAATATTTGGGTGGGAAGTTGGAGACTTTGCAGCCCTTAACCAGGAGTGTTCCATCTACAGAGTTCCTGAGCGGAGGCGGTGTTTACATCCAAGTGATTACACTCCGAAAATGGTTTCAATTGGGCCGTTTCATTATGGGAAGCCAGAGCTGAAAGCCATGGAAGAGCAAAAAGAAAGGTACCTGAAATGCTTTCTTCAACGAACAAAGATGCGCCTGGCAAGTTTCCTTGAATTTGTAAAGCAAAGGGAAGCAGAAGTGCGCAATTGCTATGCTGAAACTATTCATAATCTTGCAAGTGACGAGTTTGTAACAATGGTTTTAGTGGATGCTGTCTTTCTCATTGAGCTCTTTCTGGGATATTATTATCATAATTTAAGAACCGATGAGGATCCCATATTGGGAAAATCATGTTTGTTTTGGGAAATACGGCAAGACTTTTTGCTGCTAGAAAACCAGCTTCCATTATTCATTCTCAATGATTTGTTTGATCCAGTCAAAACAGCAGCCTCTAGTCATCGCTTTTATGAACAAATTTCCTTCACCACAGTTACTTGTTATCGGTTCAGGGATGACATTGTTGCATATTTTCCAATGAAGGAGGATTTGCTTGAAATCCACATTTCCGAAGCTAAACATTTTCTTCATCTGCTTATGCTCTGTCTTCATCCATCCCAGATGCCTGATCAAGTTAAATTGAAGAATGATGATCAAAACATACCCAGTGTAAAGGAACTTCATGAAGCTGGAGTCAAGTTCAAATCAGGGTCAAGCAAAAATCTAATTGACATCAAATTTAGTGATGGAATTCTGGAAATTCCATTTTTTACGGTATATTACTACGACGCTGAGCCTTTATATAGAAATCTTCTGGCTTTTGAGAAGATACATGGCTGCCCTAGTTATTTTAATAACCACATTATAATGATGAGTTGCCTCGTAAACAATCCAAAAGATGCGGAATTGCTCATTCAAAATAAAATTATTGGGCTTGGGTTCAGTGAAACACTTCCTAGTGGTTTTCGCAGCCTTGATAGAGACTGTTCGTGGAATATCCCTTTCAAATATTCTGGTGTTGTTGCTGATCTACAAGCCTATTGCCAGTTACCACGGCACAAGTGGAAGGCCAATTTGAAGCAAAATTATTTCAATACCCCGTGGGCATCTATTTCTGTAATTGCAGCTGTTATTCTTCTTCGACTCACCGTCACACAAACAATTTGTTCGCTCATTGGATTGTAGATTATTAATTTCTACTATTTTTTAAATTTCGTGTTTTTAGAACCATTTCTCGTGTCGTCAGTGCTGCTGTTTTAATTTGTTTAGTTGAACCCCAGTTTGTAAAACAGATAAGAGCAGTTGGGCTTTGTACTTTGTGCTTAGATGCCTGGTAATATGAGACATTAAGAAGTTGGACGATAATTGTACCCTTTTGTTTTTAATTAAGGTTAATGGGTAAATGATGTTAATATCATCAGAGAAAACATACCAACCGACATTATCCGCAATCATAGAACTTTCAAATATAAAAAAGAGAAAAACTCTGACATTTAAAACAGTATGTTCCACGATTAAAAAGCGTCAAGTACTCCTGTGTCCAATTGGTCAATTTAAATTTGGTGCAAGGTTGCCTAAATTTGTCTTTATCCAACCATTAGATCCAATGCAACAATTGCAAAAATTATTTCAATGATTTCAAATCTTCAATACTGAACTGGTTTTACAGATTTAGCTGTCTTGAGTATATTTCTTTTGGTAAGTGTGGCTTAGGAGGTAACATTGGGTGACCTAGTTAGGTAATCTAAGGTTATGTTTGTTTTTTTATTTGAAATCTAAATAAGTCTGAATTTAGTTGAAGTCTGAATAGATCTAAATGAAAATATTTGAATTATATGTTTGTTTTATCTTTTTCAACATCTAAAGAGAACAACTTAAAAACTAGTAGTTTGACATAAATATCCTTTTAAGTGGTATATATATTTGTTCTTCACAATTTATAATTTTCATAAATTGATTAGTTTGGTAGCATTAAAAAAAATACTATCATTGTTTATCTTAATTTCATTGTTTAATTAAAGATGTAATTATAGCATCAAATTTTATTATAAAGTCAACATTAATATTTTGTTTTTTATTCATATTTGATTTGTTCAGTATTTTAGCTTAGCTAATGTTATCATGTGAATAAAAATTTAAAGCAATTAAAAAAAATAACTTCAAGAATAATACAAAAGTATTATGTTTATACATAATATTGGAAATACATGAATTGTTAAGGATAATTTTTGAGATTTGAAATTAAAATTGTTCATTTAGACTTCAGACTTCAAATAAAAGTGGACTTTTTCTATTCAGATAAAATTGTATGAAAATAAGTGATAAGTTAAAAAAAATAACATAAAATAAACAAATATCTGAAAAAAAAAAGTTAAATTCAGACTTCAGACAAAAAAAAAACGACACCTAACTTCCAAAAAAAAAAATTATCTCTCATTTAATTATGAGCTTCAAAGAAAATTTCCAAGATCATTTGAAAGACTATATAACTTTGGAGTCGATCTCTTTGTAAACTGTTTATATCTTTGAAACGATCTTGGAAATTTTCCCTGAAGCTTATTAAATGTGAGATCAAGTCCCACACCACCCCCCAAAACAAAAAAAAAGTTTCCTATATCAACTAAAATCGATCCTTCGTGTTCATTAACTGAGAGATTGAGTTTTTTCAAAGAAGTCCCTTATATCATTAAAAATCTTACCTCCTAATTAAGTTATACTCACCAAGAAAAGGATACTCAAGATGGCTAAATCTGTACAACTTGTTTGGAATTGAAGAATTCAAATCATTGCTAGATAAATCAAAACGCATGCCTAAGTGAACTCAAGTTTTTGAAGTTCTTCAGGAATTGGACCTTGGTAATCATTGCTATGAAAATCAAAAAAGAATAAGCCACGACAATCAGAAACCCAACTAGAATTCAAATATTTTTCAACGTGACTAGTGGGGCTTGGGAGGAAAAATTGGCTCAGGGTATCACAGGAAAGTGATGGAGCTACATTGTGACAATATTAACATGATTAGACGAGGAAGGTTGTTTATGGCAAGCACCAATCAAAGGGTTGCCCAAGGTTCACGCATCTCAAATCAAGGTGCTCAAGCACAAGGGAAATTATTGGGGGGACTTAACATAAGATTTTTAGATATCCAACCCAAAAGACTAGCCTTTTAGGTAGAGTGACCTATCACCTTATAAACCCAAGTATCTCCCCTTTACTAACTAATGTGGGACACAACTCAACAATCTCCCCTCGAACGAAACCACCGCCGGACTCCGGTCCTTTCGTCCGACATACCTGAGTTGTTTTACCACCATATTCCTGCTATTAGGATCTAGTTCTGATACCACTTGTTGGGGAGACTTAGCATAAGATTTCTAGGTATCTAACCCAAAAGACTAACCTTTTAGGTGGAGTGACCTACCACCTTATAAACTCAAGCATCTCCCCTTTACTAGCCAATATGGGACACAACTCAATAGAAACCGATAATCAATTTAAATATGTACATATTAACCGCTATAAAACTTGATTAAGGTTAAGATTTTACAGATTGGATAGATTTCCCAGGTGAGGAGTAATTGAGCCATAAATCCTGCTTGTGATAGATTAAGGCATCTCAAATTTCTGATGGAACCAAGAAATCTAGGAATATTAATTCATTCAAGATTGTTATAGCTTAAGTAAATCGAATGCTTTAAAGCAAGCAGAGAGAAGGATTTATCTTACTACCCATGTATTGACATCGTATCATACAAAAAATTAACCAACATCAAATCTGGCATCACCCATTTGAGAGCTTCCATTGCAGAAGCTAAATTTTTGCTCATGGTTGATTTCCTTTGCATTGTCCAAGCAGAAATTTTATAGTAAAAGGAAATGGGTATATGAGATTGTTATCAGTTTGGTGAAATAATTTAGAGAATGCCCAAAACGTATGATAGTTAAAAGCTAATTCTGTTTTATGACAAATATATTAAGACGTTTCAGGAAAATATAAATTTCCCTTGCCAAAAAAAAAAATATTTAGTTTGCTAATTGTTTCAAAATTTTTAAGAGATTTAATTATTGTTGGTCCCATTAATTAATTATAGCCTCTGCCTGGCCAGAAACTCGTCCTTTATGACATTTATAAGACACTTTAGAAAAGTTTATTGGCAGTGGCAGTTTTAGTGCTAGGCGAACTAGGCAGTTGCCTAGTGCCTCGTATTTGGGAAGACCTCAATTTTTGAGTATCTATTTATTAATTAATATAATTAATATTTTTTTAAGATTTAAAAAAATTAAGTTACGTATATATATTTTTTAGGCTTTACCCTGTCATTACTCTCATTCATAATTATCTCTCTTATTTTATAATCTTTACCTTAAATATAAGATATATTTTTATAGTATTTACTTCTTTATTTTCTTTTACTATTTCCCAAAAATAAAAATCAATGCTTTCCCTTTTTGAAAAAAATCTTTATCAAAATTAGTAACATTAGATTTTTAGAGCTAACTTTTAGTATTCTATTAATATATATTTAAAAACTCATTATTGACAGTACTTGTAATTGTTGCTTCTGCTGAGAGAAGCTTTTCTAAATTGAAGTTAATAAAATCTTATTTAAGAACTACAATGTCACAAGAAAAATTAAATGGATTAGCTATATTAGCTATTGAAAATAAGATTTTAATTAATAATTTTGCATCTAAAAAAAAAGAAGAATAAATTTTAATTGATTAGTAATTTGCATTAGTGATCGCTTGCAGCAAGGATCATAGCAGGTAGGAGTAATGATTTAAAGTTCACAGGAAGATTATGGTTGTGGCTGATGAAGTTTTAGAGCGTCTTAAGGAGATGAAATTTGTGAAAGACAAAATTAATTAATATTCGTGAGAAAATAAATAAATATCTTTCCTACTATTATTATTATTATTAGCCTTTGGGTGGCCATAAATTCGGGTACATCTCCACTCTTTCCCAACTTCATTACACACCACTGCATCTATATAGTGGGGGCTATACGACTTCACATAAATATTAACTTCTGAGTTCCAAAACAGAGCTAGACCCCCTCCCAACCCAATTCTATCCACCATGAAACAATTTTCAAAATTGAAATTCCTACACACTAAACTGATTAACCTGGTCCTCATTTTTGTTTCACAGTAAAAGAAAATTTGAGGTCGGTGTTGTTGGAGAATTTTTTTAATGGCTAGGCGCATTTGAGGCTTCCCCAAACCTCGAATGTTCCAACTTAGGATCCTCATGGCTGCCGGTAGGGCTGCCCACAAGCTCTCGCCGATAAGTTCTTCTTCATTGCTGAGGGTGCTGCTAAATAGTGTAGTGGGCAGCTTAGGTACTATGATGTGTCCTGGTGTGGAGAGTTGGTTCGTAGCTAATGTAAAAGAGCATTGGGAATCTGTCAAAGGATTAAGGGAATACCTTGCTAGGACAGAAGGCAAAGTTAGAGTGTTTTAGGAATTGAGTGTGACTCAGGTACACCAGGCAAAACAAATATATGCTAGCAAAAGGACAACACACTTGGAGAGATTCTGCACTCAGGTACACCAGGCAAAACACATATATGCTAGCAAAAGGACAATGCACTTGGAGGGATTCTGCATTACACACGTTAATTATATTGCAACTTGGAAAGCATTGAAATCAGGCAGCTATGAGTAGTAGTATTGTTGTTTCTGTTGTTCCGTTTCTTGAATTAAGCTCGTGTGTTGTCCATGATGGTCACAGCCACCTAACAAATTAAATAAATGCATCTGCTACTGAATCTGAAGCTTCTGATGGGTCAAAGTTGTTAGGTAAGATAGCTTCTTGTTTCCTTTGTTCTTTTCATATTTTGAAGGGATCATTCAGTTTCCTAGTTAGTTGATCATTTGGGATTTGATTTATTTCCTGTTTAATTAACTTGGATATTGTTGAGTATGAGCACAAACTCAGAGGTAAGACAAGTTGTCCTGAGTAATCAAGATCTGATTATAACTGTCATCTGCAGCATGTATGAAGACTACGTAAAGCTCAAACGCCTGAGAAACGACAGACTCAAAATTGTTTTGGCCAATTCACTTAAGAGACTCGTCAGCAGCACGTGAGAAGTGAAAGTTGTTAAAACTGTTATGCTACGTGGCTCAATACTGTGCAATCTGGGTTTACTTGCGATTATTTCATTTTATATGTTTGGTTATGTAACAATCGAGGGGAGAGAGAGAAAGAGAGTGTTGTAAAGAGAGAAAGTTCCATTCTTGTGATCTTGCAATAATCTCTATAGCCCTGTAACTTCAGTTCTTGATATAGTGAAAACACTACGCAATGTTTCTCAGTGCACGTAGGCACCAATATCAGGTGCTGAACTACTTAAATTTCTGTGTTTTTTTATCTGGTTTCATTTATTTCTTGATTCAATTCATGTTTGATTCTTTGTTTGTTAATCTTGTTGGAAACGTGTCTTAGTTGCTTCAGTAACAGATTTGCTGAATAATTGGTCAACAGACCAAGTCTTTAGGAATATTTGGTTAGATGTGGCTTGATATTAGGAAGATATTTTGTTTTTTGTTATGTTTTCCAGCCCAGTATAAAAGTGTATTGCAATGAATAACTTTATATGTCGTATAAAATTTTCTCTTTCTTTCTGCATTTTTCAAATATCCTTCAAAGTTTTGTGCATTGTTCTCTAAAATAAATCTACAAAGTAGTATCAGAGCATTTTTTCTTGAGGGACCTGTTATAAAACAAAAACACAATAACCCAAAAAACCAACAAATATAATTACTGTAAAAAATGGAAACTGAAACCAATTTCTCCTATATTACACCACCATTTTTTTATGGTGATAACCATCAAGCCTGGGCTGTTAAAATGACAGTTTATCTTGAAGCATTTGATCTTTGGGAAGTTATAGAGGAAGACTATGATGTGCCACCATTGCTGGCAAATCCTACAATGGCTCAACTTAAGACCCACAAAGAGAGGAAGACCAGGAAGTCCAAAGCTAAAGCTTGCCTAATCTCTGCTGCCTCAAGCACTATCTTTATAAGAATTATGAATTTGGAGTCAGCGAAGAGTATATGGGACTACCTCAAAAAGGAATACCAAGGCAATGAACGAACTAAAAATACGCAGGCACCCAACTTGATCAGAGAGTTTGAAATGTTGAAAATGAAGGAAACAGAAACCATCAAAGACTACTCTGACAAGCTGCAGAGTATAGTAAATAAGGTGAGATTGCTTGGTAAGGACTTCTCTGATGAACAAATTGTGCAAAAAATTCTTGTTACTGTGCCTGAAATATATGAGTCTAAAATTTCTTCATTAGAAGAATCTAAGGATTTGTCAAGAATATCCTTGGCAGAATTGGTAAATGCATTACAGGCACCAGAGCCAAGGAGAATGATGAGAAAAGAAGAAATGATAGAGGGAGCTCTTCAAGCAAAGGCAGAAAATTCAGGAGGAGGTAAAGACAGGAACAACAAAAAGAAGAAAAAGGCTGGCAACAATAACAACAGGAACAAGGATGAGACCTATCCAACATGCCCACACTGTAAAAAGACAAATCATCCACAAAGGAAGTGTTGGTGGAGGCCTGATGTCAAGTGCAGAAAATGTGGTAAGATTGGACACATGGAGCGGATTTGCAAGTCTCAACAACCTGAAGAGGCAAATACCTCTTCGGAGCAACATGAAGAGGAGCAACTTTTTGTCGCAACATGCTTCGCGACAAGCAACAACTCTAGTGATTCCTGGTTAATTGACAGTGGCTGCACAAACCACATGACTAATGACCAATAGCTCTTCAAAGAGCTTGATAAAACAATCATTTCCAAAGTAAAAATTAGAAATGGTGAATTTATTTCAGCCAAAGGGAAAGGAACGGTGGCTTTAGAAAGCTTAACAGGTTTGAAGTATATTAGTGATGTTCTATATGTGCCTAATATTGATCAGAACCTGCTTAGTGTTGGCCAGCTGATTGAAAAAGGCTTCAAAGTTATATTTGAAGACAAATGGTGCTTGATCAAAGACATGGAAGGTAGAGATGTATTCAAGGTAAAGATGAAAGCAAAAAGCTTTGCTTTAAATCTATTGGAGGAGGAGCAAATAGCATTTTCAAGCACTGTAACCAATGCAGAGTTGTGGCATAGAAGGCTCGGGCAGTTCCACCATGATGGACTTCTATATATGCAGAAACATAATCTGGTGAAAAGTGTTCCTTTGCTGGAAAACAAGCTAGTTGATTGTGTGGCTTGTCAATATGGCAAGCAAGCAAGAAAACCTTTCCGTCATACAACATGTAAATCAACACAGAAGCCGCAACTTGTACACACAGATGTTGGAGGACCTCAGAAAACATCATCTTTAAATGGTAGCAAATATTACATTATATTTATTGATGATTATACCAGATTTTGCTGGATTTATTTTCTCAAATTCAAATCTGAGGTTGCTAATACATTTTGGAAATATAAAGCTTTAGTGGAGAATCAAAGTGGTTGCAGGATATAGAAGATAAGGTCTGACAATGGGAAAGAATACACTAATGACACTGTTGACAAGTTTTGCGAAGAAGCTGGCATTGAACACCAACTCACAGCTCTTTACTCACCACAATAAAATGGTGTAAGTGAGAGAAAAAATCGAACTATTATGGAAATGACAAGGTGCATGCTGTATGAGAAGGATTTGCCAAAGAAGCTGTGGGCAGAGGCTGCAAACACTTCAGTTTTTTTGCTGAATAGGCTGCCAACAAGGGTTTTGCAGAAGAAAACTCCATTTGAAGTGTGGTTTGGTTACAAACCAAATTTGCAGAATCTAAAAACTTTTGGTTGTCTTTGTTTTTCTTTTGTGCCACAAGTAAAGCGAGACAAACTTGATAAGAAGGTAGAACCAGGAGTTTTTATTGGATATAACGATTCTTCAAAAGCTTACAAAATTTTCCAACCTCAAAAAGGAAAAATTCTTGTAAGCAGAGATGTCAAGTTTATAGAGGATAAACAATGAAACTGGAAGCAGTTGACAGAGCCACCACAATATATTGATGATGACATAGATGATGTCCCAGTCAGAGGTACAAGGCCTTTATCTGATGTTTATGAAAGAAGCAATGTTGCTATTTTTGAACCTGCAGAATTTAAAGAAGCAGAGAAGGACAACAAGTGGATTGAAGCAATGAAATAAGAGCTTAGAATGATTGAAAAAAATGACACCTGGGAGTTGGTGAATAGGCCTCAACACAGAAAGATTATTGGAGTCAAATGGGTTTACAGGACCAAACTTAATGCAAATGGTTCTGTAAATAAATACAAAGCCAGATTAGTGGTAAAAGGGTATAGTCAAGTGTTTGGAGTAGATTTTTCAGAAACTTTTGCTTCGATGGCACGTTTGGATACAATCAGGATGTTGCTTGCTTTAGCAGCATAAAAAAGATGGAAGATTTATCAGTTAGATGTAAAATCTGCCTTTTTAAATGGTTATCTTCAAGAGGAGATTTATGTAGAGCAACCTGAAGGTTTCAAAGTCAAGAGACAAGAGGAGAAGGTTTACTTGTTGAATAAGGCCTTATATGGTCTTAAACAGGCCCCCAGGGCTTGGTACAGCAGGATTGATGAACACTTTCAAAGTCTTGGATTCATTAAAAGTCCAAGCGAAGCTACATTATATGTAAGAGGAACAGATGCGAACTCAATTATAGTTTCTGTTTATGTTGATGATCTCCTTGTTACAGGAAGTAATGAGAGGCTAGTACAGGAGTTTAAAGCTGACATGCTCAAAGTATTCAAAATGACAAACCTTGGCTTAATGTCCTATTTCTTGGAAATGGAGGTGACGCAAGATCATGATGGAGTCTTCATAAGCCAAAAGAAGTATGCAAAGGAAATACTCAAAAAACTTCATATGGAAGATTGCAAAAGTATCAGCACGCCAATGAATCAGAAGGAGAAATTTAGCAAAGATGATGGTGCAGAAAAAGTTGATGAAAGCAAATATAGAAGCTTGATTGGTTGCTTGATGTATCTTACAGCCACCAGACCAGGCATAATATTTGCAGTAAGCTTGCTTTCAAGATTCATGCATTGCTGCAGTGAAGTGTATTTTCAAGCTGCCAAAAGGATTGTAAGATATATTAAGGGCACAACAGATCATGGCATTAAGTATTGTTACTGTCAGAATTTCAAGCTTCATGGCTTTTCTGATAGTGATTGGGCAGGCTTTATTGATGATATGAGAAGTACAACTGGATTTTGTTTCAGTTTTGGATCAGGAATTTTTTCATGGTCTTCAAAAAAGCAAGATGTAATAGCTCAAAGTACAGCAGAGGTAGAATATGTAGCAGCAAATGCTATGGTAAATCAAGGAATATGGATTAGAAAAATACTTGCAGATTTACATATGCAGCAAAATGAGCCAACGCAGATTCATGTAGATAACCAAGCTGCAATTGCAATCTCAAATGATCTTGTTTTTCATGGCAAGACTAAGCACTTCAAGATCAAGTTGTATCACTTGAGAGAAGTACAAAAGGATGGTGAGATTAAATTGCTTTATTGCAAGACCGAGGAACAAGTTGCAGACATCTTTACCAAGGCTTTGCCAAAAGCTAGATTTGAAATGTTAAGAAACAACTTAGGCCTCTGCAGCTACTAAGACAAGGAGGAGTGTTGGAAACGTGTCTTAGTTGCTTGAAGAATGATTTGCTGAATAATTGGTCAACAGACCAAGTCTTTAGGAATATTTGGTTAGATGTGGCTTGATATTAGGAAGATATTTTGTTTTTTGTTATGTTTTCCAGCCTAGTATAAAAGTGTATTACAATGAATAATTTTATATGTCGTATAAAATTTTCTCTTCCTTTCTGCATTTTTCAAATATCCTTCAAAGTTTTCTGCATTTTTCTCTAAAATAAATCTACAAATGTTGCTTAAGACTTGAGATATTACTAGGGTCCTGGGGGTGATTGAATCCAGTCTTATAAAGGGAGTGAAGATAGCTCACCTTGTTGAGGTAAAGAAGAAAAGCAATAGTCAAGTGTGAAGAAATGTAGCAGCATTGCCGAGTTAAACAAGTCAAATGCCAATATTACTGAGTTAGCTACTGCATGACTCAATGAAGAATACCAAAGATTCTTATGCATGCTCTCCTGCATGTGCTTAAATTTAGCTGATTTAGGTGTTGTTTGTTTTTTCATCTGAAGTCTGAATTTAACTTTTTTTCAGACATTTAGTTATTTTACGTTGTTTGTTTTTTTAACTTATCGCTTGTTTTCAGAAAATTTAATATAAATAGAAAAAGTAGAAAAAGTTCACTTTTATCTGAAGTCTGAAGTCTAAATAGAAAATTTTAATTTCAAATCTCAAAAATTTCCTTAACAATTAATGTATTTCCAATATTATGTATAAACCTAATATTTTTGTATTATTCTTGAATTTTTTTTAATTGCTTTAAATTTTTATTCACATGATAACATTAGCTAAACTAAAATACTGAACAAATCAAATATGAATAAAAACTAAAATATCAATGTTGACTTTATAATAAAATTTGATGTTATAATTACATCTTTAATTAAAAAATGAAGTTAAGATAAACAATGATAATATTTTTTTTAATGCTACCAAACTAATCAACTTATGAAAATTATAAATTGTGAAGAACAAATATATGCACAACTTAAAAGGATATTTATGTCAAACTACTAATTTTTAAGTTGTTCTCTTCAGATATTGAAAAAGAAAAAACAAACATATCATTCAGACATTTTCATTCAGACCTATTCAGATTTCAGATAAATTCAGACATATTTAGATTTCAGATAAAAAGACAAACGCAACCTTAGATTAGCTTAATACAGTTAGTAAAGCATTGATTTCTTGTAAGACATATAAATATCTAAGATCTGGACACATTCATCAATTAGAAATAAAAGATTCATTGCAAAGAATATTCTCTAAAATTTTCTCAGTTGCCAAACAACAGCTTTCAATCAATGTTTCATATTTGTTTCATGCTATCAGAGCCAGAATGGCTAGCACAAGCAATTTTAAATACAAATTCTAGTACGGTTACTACAAATCCAGCACCACAAGCAACACATTCTTTCATCACTTTAATCAAATTAGATCGATCTAATTACATGATTTGGTGTAATCTTGTTCTTGCCTCTATAAGAGGAAATCGTCTTGAAGGCTATATCATCAAGAGAAAATGACTCCAAATCGATTCATCACTTCATCAATCTTTGGAACAGCTTCTGGATCTATGCAACAAATTAAGAATCCTAATTATGTTACTTGGAGATCTCAAGATCAAACGCTTCTGAGACAGTTACTCAATTCCGTCAGTGCAGGTATACTAAGTCTTCTACTTGTAATACTTTTTTTGATGTTTGGAGAACTTTGGAGAAAAAGTTTGGTGTGCAGTCTGAAGCTAGGGTTCTTCAACTTAGATATGAGATGTGTTAACATTTATGTTAACATAATGTTGATTTTGATGATAACAAATAAAATTAAGAATAATTAAGTTTTTGAAAGCTTAAATTGTTTTCATATATTTTAAATAAATCATTATTTTTACTTTATAAAGGTTTTATATTTAATGGAAAAATGATTTGATGAAATTGGTTGTTTTTCAAGTTTATGGTTTAATTGAAAGAATTTTGAAAACTTTGAAATCAACAAGTATTGCTTGAAATTTTGGAGAAGGATTTATTTGAAACATTTTATAGTATTTTGGGTCATATCATAATTTCAGAAAGTTTTGGGATTCACAGTGTATTATTTAGAAATTCTGAAATTGGACTTGTTTGTAAACTTTCATAACTTTTTAGGCCATAGTACAGTTATATAAAGTTTTGGGGTCAAACTGTCATTTTGTAAAATAGTTCACCAGTAGCATTTATCGTAGCAGTTATTCTTATCAGAGATAACGGCGATCCGACATCTCTAGATAACGCGATCCGACATCTCCGCACTGAAAATTAGCCTCCTGACGCTAACGCGATCCGACATCTCTAGATAACGGCGATCCGACATCTCCAGAATTGAAAATTAGCCTCTGGACGCTAACGGCGATCCGACATCTCTAGATAACGGCGATCCGACATCTCCCAGAGTTGAAGATTAGCTTCTGGACACTAACGGCGATCCGACATCTTGATAACGGCGATCCGACAATTTGAAAATCCACTTAACTGGCCATGTTGACTACCAAACGGCGATCCGACATCCTATTAACGGCGATCCGACAGTGAACAAAAAGTGCATAACGGCTAGTTTTTGAGTTCCAACTATATAAACTCAAATCCAAATCATTTTTGGTAATCTTAGCACGCACAAACAAAAGGCATACAACATACATTGAGCTTCAATTTCGTAAATCATCATTTATCAATCATCTTTGTTCTTCATTTTGTAAATCTACTCTTTAAGAGAGTATTTGATTGTAATTTTCATTTCTCATCAAATTGTGAGTGTACAAGTGTGGGAAACACTTGTGGTGAAGAGATTGGGGAGATAATCTCTTGTTGTAAAGGTCCATTGACACCTTGGAAGTCAATTGTAAACATTTGAAGCCTTGGAAAGGCTTGAATAGTGAAATCCTCAAGCTTGGGTTGCTTGGAGGCGTGGACGAGGAAGTGGGATAGCCGAACCACGTAAAAATCCTTGAGTTTGCTTTCTCCTCCCTTACTCATTTATTATTGTGCCTTTATTGAATTTATTGAATTTATTGTTTTCAATTTATTAAGGCATTAGATTTGATTGTTGTGTGTTTTGCTAAGATAATTTTTAAAATACCAATTCACCCCCTCTGGGTTGCACACTTGCATTTCAATTGGTATCAGAGCAAGGTGCTCTTGTGTAGACTTAACCGTCTAGAGTTAAAGATCTATAGCAACCCAAATTAGCTTAACCTTCATGGAAGGCCAATCTACCACTAGACCTCCATTTTTTATGGTAATGACTATCTTTATTGGAAAACAAGGATGAGAGTATTTTTACAAGCCTTAGATTATGAAATTTGGGAAATCGTTAATAATGGTCCTTTTATGCCTTTAACTAAAAATGAAGAAGGGGAAGAAATTCCAAAACCTTCTAGTCAATGGAGTGGATTAGAAAAGAAAAAGATGTCCTTAAACTCCAAAGCAATGAATGCCTTATTTTGTGCTTTAGATAAGAAAGAATTTCATAGAGTTTCTAGTTGTGAAAGTGCTTATGAAATTTGGAAGAAACTTGAAGTTGTATATGACGGAACGAATCAAGTCAAAGAGTGTAAAATTAGTAGATTCACTAGGCAATATGAGATGTTTCAAATGGAATCATATGAGTGTGTTCATGATATGTACACTAGATTCACCGATATTGTAAATTCTCTTGAAGCATTAGGAAAGAAATTTAGTAATTGTGAAAAAGTGAAGAAAATTATTAGATCATTGCCAAAAGAGTGGAGACCAAAGAGAACGCCATAGAAGAAGCAAAAATCTTAATACTTTATCTCTTGATGATCTTATTGGTTCACTTACTTCTTATGAAGAAGATATAGCTAATGAAAGAATTGATGAAGATAAAAAGAAGAAGAGCTTTGCTTTTAAATCTTCTATAGTTGAAAGTGATGATGATGGAAGTGACTTTGA
Source organism: Atalantia buxifolia (assembly GCA_030444775.1). Classification (NCBI taxonomy): domain Eukaryota; kingdom Viridiplantae; phylum Streptophyta; class Magnoliopsida; order Sapindales; family Rutaceae; genus Atalantia; species Atalantia buxifolia. The sequence goes on along the minus strand of CM059835.1, from coordinate 40,431,017 downwards.
AGATGAAGGCATTGAAATGATTGCTAGAAAGTTTAGAAGGATCTTCAAGAAGCAAATCAAGAGAAGAAACTTTAAAGATCTCATGAGAGAAAACCTTAAGGTGGAGAAAGGGAAGAAAGAGGCAATTGTTTGTTTTGAATGCAAAAAGCGTGGCCATATAAGATCGGAGTGTCCACTTGTCAACAAATTTAAGAAGAAAGCCATGGTGGCTACTTGGGATGATAGCGATGAAGATTCAAGTGATGAGGAAGATTTGCAAGAAGTGTCAAACCTAGCACTTATGGCAATAGGAGATGATGGTGATCTCAATGAGGTAAGTGATCCTTCCTATGATGAATTACATGATGCTTTTAAAGAATTGTATGATGAGTGGATGAAACTTGGTAAAAAGAATGCATGCCTTAAGAAGAAAATGCTAGAACTAACAAATGAAAAGGATGCCATGCAAAAATGCATTGATTCATTGAATGAGAAGATAAAGGAATTAGAATTAGAGAATAAAACATTGCATGACAAAGTTGCATTATCAAATGACAAATGTAGCACTTCACACAAGCACATAGAATCACTTGCAAATGACTTGAAAAATGAAAAAGATACCTTGCAAAAATCTAATATTTCATTAAATGAAAAGATTAAAGAATTGGAATTAGATAATGAAATGCTACATGATAGGATTGCATCATTTACATATAAACAAAGTACTTCATATGAGCATGAGAAATCACATGTTGATAAATTAATGAAAGAAAATGAAGTGCTTAAGAAGAGGAGTAATGAGCTTAATGAAATTGTGTTAAAATTCACAAATGGTCAACATAACTTAGACAAATTGCTCAACTCTCAAAAATGTGTATTTGATAAAGGAGGACTTGGATATAAGCCTAACTTGAAACAAAAATATTATAAGAATTATTTTGTTAAGGCTACCTCCACAAGCGATCATAAAATTGTTTGTCATTATTGCAATCAAAATGGTCACATGAGTTATAGATGCCATGTTAAAAGAAATGCATATTATGGAGCAAAATGTATTTGGGTTCCAAAAGGAACCATTGCTAACACTCAAGGACCCAAGAGTATTTGGGTACCAAAGCACACAACTTGAATTTTTTTGTAGGTACCACAAACAAGGAATGGTGGAGAGTTTCTTGATGAAAGCTTGTGAGAATAATTATTCGATCATGATATAGGAGAAAAAGATGAGGCAAGATGATTTAATTGTTTTGGTAACAATTCTTGTCATATTGATTTTGTTGAATGAATCATGATAAATGGATAATAACTTGAATTTGTGAAAGTATGCTTGTATGTTTACATGATAGAATTATCATTATGCATAACATTGAGTGATTTAACATGATGTCTTTGTTTGATTTTGATTTCATCTTCTTAATTGTTTATCATCATTGTCCATCTCTTATGTATGTGTAAACTCATATGCCATTAATTGTGTTATATCGTCATTCATTTATAAAATGCGCACACATAACTTATTGCATTTATGAATTTGATCACTTATTCTTTTAGCTCATAATGATGGCTTTTCTTGATAGCTATGTTGATTTTGATGATCTATTTATTGCCATTATATACGTATGCTTTGCTTAAGATTTGGATAAAGAATATGCTTTGATGAGTACATGTATTTGATAAAGTTTGATCTTATGCAATCTATGTTTGGTAAATGAATCCATTTACTTATTGTTTGGTAAATGAATGCATTTTTTGTACTTTATTGATGTATTGTCGAATATGCATTACTTGCTTTAATTGATATCGAAAGGGGGAGAAATATGTATACTTCGAGAATTTTAAGTATACAAGATTCTTTAAGTTATATTGAAATGTCACATTAGATATTTGATAAGTTTAATTGTCTTGATTTCTAAAATGTTATTAGTAATTATGGAGCTTGGATAGTTGATAATATGTTCTTATAACTTTTGCATGCCAATTTGGTAAACAAATCAAAACCTCTTTACGAAGAGCAATTTTAAAAAAATTTGGCTTGGGATGATTTGATTTCTTGGTGATTGATGATTGATGGTTATATGTGTGTTGCTTGATGAATTGATGGAGTTGTTAGTTTGTTATAATTGTTTAAGCTTATTTGGAAGTGTTTTAACCATGTTGTGTATTTGAGGATTTGTTGATTTTTAAGGAGAGATTTTGTCGAAATTTTTGCTCGCGCAAAATGGGTAATATCTTCATTGAATTATTTTTTATGATCGTGTTTTAATTGCATCTATCTATTTTTTTTATAAATGAGGAGATAAATATGATTTTTTTTGGATAAAATCATTTTGGTTAAAATTTTAAATTGGCCATATATTTAGGGGAGCATACAATATGATTTTTGTTAATATGCATTTTGAACTTTTTTGTTGTCCAAAGGGGAGACAAAATAATATATCATTTTTTATGTTTTCAAAAGGAGGAGAATAATATGCATTTTGAGTATTGTTTTGATATGTGATTATGATGTTGATTTTGATGAATTTTGAAGATATGATGATAATTTGATTACATGGTTGTTTTATATGATAATTTTGTGTTATGAGTTATTGACTTGGTAATTGATGGAATGATGGTTCATGATCATTTTATGGTTGATGGATTATGTGATGATTTATGTATAGAGTTTGTTTGTATGATGATTTATGATAATTTAGGAGTAATATTGCTAAACTTGTATTTGAGGTGATGCTTGTTGTTAGGGGGAGATTCTATCAAAATTTCTACTCGGACAACATGGGTAACAAATTTGCTACTCTTATTCTTTTCCTTTAAGTTTTCTTTTTAATGATGAAGGGGGAGAAGAATACATGTTTTTAAATTTATAAAATTTTCTATTCTTTTTCTTTGCCAATTAAGTTTTTCTTTTTGATGATGAGGGGAGAAGAAAAATGCATGTATTTAAATTTGTTAATTTAGCTAATTGGCAAATTGTAAGAGAAGCTTATATTTAAGGGGAGCAATTTATAGAATCATTCTTTAAATACATGAAAAGTTTGTCATCATCAAAAGGGGGAGATTGTTAACATTTATGTTAACATAATGTTGATTTTGATGATAACAAACAAAATTAAGAATGATTAAGTTTTTAAAAGCTTAAATAATTTTTCAAATATTTTAAATAAATCATTGTTTTCACATTATAAAGGTTTTATAGTTAATGGAAAAATGATTTATGAAGTGGGTTGTTTTTCAAGTTTATGGTCTAATTGAAAGAATTTTGAAAACTTTGAAATCAACAAGTATTGCTTGAAATTTTGGAGAAGGATTTATTTGAAACATTTTATAGTATTTTGGGTCATATCATAATTTCAGAAAGTTTTGGGATTCACAGTGTATTATTTAGAAATTCTGAAATTGGACTTGTTTGTAAACTTTCATAACTTTTTAGGCCATAGTACAGTTATATAAAGTTTTGGGGTCAAACTGTCATTTTGTAAAATAGTTCACTGTAGCATTTACTGAAAGCGATTCTGTAGATAACGGCGATCCGACATCTCTAGATAACGGCGATCCGACATCTCCTGAGGTGAAAATTAGCCCTGGGACGCTAACGGCGATCCGACATCTCTAGATAACGGTGAGCCGACATCTCGTAAGTGAAAATTAGCCTCACGGGCTAACGGCGATCCGACATCTCTAGATAACGGCGATCCGACATCTCCCAGAGTTGAAGATTAGCTTCTGGACACTAACGGCGATCCGACATCTTGATAACGGCGATCCGACAATTTGAAAATCAGCCCAACGGTCATGTTGACCGATCAAACAGCGATCCGACATCCTATTAACTGGCGATCCGACAGTGAACAAAAAGTGCATAACGGCTAGTTTTTGAGTTCCAACTATATAAACTCAAATCCAAATCATTTTTGGTAATCTTAGCACGCACAAACAAAAGGCATACAACATACATTGAGCTTCAATTTCGTAAATCATCATTTATTGAATCATCTTTGTTCTTCATTTTGTAAATCTACTCTTTAAGAGAGTATTTGATTGTAATTTTCATTTCTCATCAAATTGTGAGTGTACAAGTGTGGGAAACACTTGTGGTGAAGAGATTGGGGAGATAATCTCTTGTTGTAAAGGTCCATTGACACCTTGGAAGTCAATTGTAAACATTTGAAGCCTTGGAAAGGCTTGGATAGTGAAATCCTCAAGCTTGGGTTGCTTGGAGGCGTGGACGTGGCGGGATAGCCGAACCACGTAAAAATCCTTGAGTTTGCTTTCTCCTCCTTACTCATTTATTATTGTGCCTTTATTGAATTTATTGTTTTGAATTTATTGTTTTCGAATTTATTAAGGCATTAGATTTGATTGTTGTGTGTTTTGCTAAGATAATTTTTAAAATACCAATTCACCCCCTCTTGGGTTGCACACTTGCATTTCAATATGTATGTTTTGAGAAAAGAGTCTCTAAGTACAAAAGAGTATTGTTTAAAATTGAAAATGATAGCAGATAAATTGGCCTGTGCTGGTAGTTGAACATCTGAGAAGGATTTATTACAGCAGATTCTGAATGGTTTGAGCTGGTTATCTAGATATAGCTACTTTCATCCTTGGAAGTAAACTGCATTATGATGATGCTTATGCTTTACTTCTTACTCATGAGACTAGACCTGAGCAAAGTCAGAGTGAAAAGCAAATGTTCAATGTTAATATTGCAAACTTCCCTGACTATAGCAATTCTGGCATGATGAATGCTTATTATGCACATATAAAAGGCAATGCTGGAAGAGGAAGTTACACAGGAGGTTTGCAGGGACATTACAATTCAGGTTGCAGAAATGGCTCATTAAATAGCAGAGGCATGTTTTTTAGTACTTATCCAAGAGGTTTTCCCAATAATACTGGTATTTTTTGTAATTCTGGAAGAGTTCATATAATGGGAAGTAATAAGTTTGCTCAATTTGGAAAGAATTCATTTGGCGATAATCTTATTAGCAGGGACAATATGTCTGCAATTGAACCACAAACTTCAAATGGTGATAAATCAGTGCCTATCTGCCAAATTTGCTTCAAATCAGGGCATACAGCTGCTGAATGCTGGCACATATATATTGAAATTACATACCTCAATCCCCAAGGTACTTTAATAAAGAAAGCCTCTTGGATATTTGATGAATCAGAACATTTCTTTACAGGCATTAAGAAACTTCCGTGGAAGAATCTTGAATATCTTGACTTTCGTTCCAACTTGTTTCAAGGATCGTTTCTAGATCCATCATCTAATATGAAACTCTTTTTTATATCAAACAATAGGTTCACCTTGTTTGATCTGCAACTCAAGGACCATTGAAGTTCTGGATCTGCCCAGCAACAGCTTGAGTGGCACCTTTCCAGAATGCATTAATTGGAAACTTTAGCAATACTCTGCGTGTGTTGGATTTGAGGAAGAATAGATTCCATGGCCAATTCCTGAAGCATTGTCAAAGGGCAGTAATTTGAGGACCCTTAACTTCAATGGCTATGAACTTGTAGGGTCAGTCCAAAGATCTTTGCTCAATTGTGCAAATCTTCAAGTTGTTGATCTCGGCAACAACAAGATAGATAATATATTAATTTACACGTTGGCTGGGAACTCTTCGGGAGCTTCAGTTCCTTGTTCTACATTCGAATAAATTACGGTCCTTTGAGGTTGATTATTTTTTCTCTGAGTTGCAAATCTTTGATGTCTCGAACAACAATTTTCAGCAATGTACTTTGCAAATATAAAAGCATGGATATTGGTGATGCAACAGATGAAAAGAAGTCGAAGTATATGGGGAAACTTATTATGAAGGTTCTGTGAGTTATATATAATTTTAAAGAACTAATATAAAATAAAACTAAATATGCACTCAAGTATGAGAAAGAAGGATAGAACTGTGGTACCACAGTTGCATGGTACTACAGTTCTATCCAACCGTTGGATCCAAAGAAAGAACAACTATTGACTGGATCCAACGGTTGGATCTAGCTGTGGTACCGTGTAACTGTGGTACCATAGCTGGACTCGAGAAAGAATATTTGCACATCATTCAAGAAAGTTGATATACAGGAAGGCCCCATGAATTTTCGTGCAAATTTTTGTACTATGAGCAGGTAGTACTTGTGTTAACTAAGCAACGGCGGTTTTACCACTAAGCGAACCCAATATTTATGGATGTCACAATTTTTGCATATCTATTTATTAGTTAGTATAATTAATAATTTTTTGATTCAAAATTATTTTTAAGTATACAGTATATTGTGCGAAAGCCTAATTTCTAGGCATGTCCCTAGTATTAAAAATAAGATATTTTTTTACAGTTGAATAATGACTTTAAATGTTACTTCTTTATTTTAAAAAAATTCAATGCCTTCTCTTTCCAAAAATTACTCTATTAAAATTATTAACCTTATATTTTAGAATTAACTATTAGTATTCTATCAAAATCTATTTAAAAATAAAAAACAAACAAACAGTAAATCAATGATATTCTCAACTAAACACTTTGTTACTCTCCTCTTTACAAAGAAAATTGTCATTATCTAATCATTATATTCATCTCAATTATTCAATTTGTCAGGTGGTATCAATTATTCTATTTTTAATTGTTTTATTTTTATCTTTTTTAAATTTAATTTATTTTTATTTTTTGTATTGATATATGGCTCCAATAATCTAGAAAAGAAAAATTGTGTTTGTTTATTTGTTTGTTATTTAGATTTGAAAAGCATGCCAACTAGAAAATAAGCATTAGAATATAAAAAGCTACAAAAAAAAAAAAAAGAACAGAAAATTTAGTCAAATCTCAAAAACGAGCTCTGGATAAATTTTTGACAACTACTAAAAAAAAGACTGATCTGTTATAGGCAGTTCAACCACTAAGTACGAGTTGCCACGGCAGATGAAAAAGCATGTTCCGCATATAAGCAAGAGTTAGCAGATTTGAATCCCTCTTCAGCCAAACAAATTGCCGTCGCGTGGAAAAAGCAAAATTAACAGCTTGAATGGCATATATCTTAGCATAACAAGGCCCAGAGCTACAGCCCACAAACTGAGATTCTGGGATTACCCGTAGCCAAACCATCCGTATTTATCCAAGCCAAGGTGCCCCTGGAGAGCGCCAAAACAGTCTTGATAGAAGAAGAGTTGCGACTAGTATTTTGATTAGTATTTTGAATGAATATGATATTGATAGGACACCTGGACAAGGAGTTAATCCTTAATAATATATTGTAAATCAATCACATAAATTAAGCATCAAGTATTAACTCGTTAAACATGATTAACTCGTTAAATTGTAACATTTCTTTTCCTGGTAATTGTAACATTTCCGTTTTAATATTTTCGTTCATGTTATAAGTTAAGTCTTGATGCTTAAAAAATCAATTGTTATCCTTATCTATACTACTCTTTATTTTCAACAATTAGTAAAAGAAAAAAAAAATTGAAACATATTAAAATCTTTTTAATGTAGGGGGTTATGATGTAATCATATCGAATCTTATGAGCCTAACTCATACTAAAAAGTTAGAACAAGAGTTAAAGTTTGCTTGAAGCTCATATCATTAGACCAGAAACTATTTTCTAAGTAAAGCTATTGGTACCCCTTTGTTATCCTTATTAAAATCCCACTTTAAATAAAATTACAGTTAAGACAAATACAAATCAAACACACAATTATTTTTTCCCAACAAATTCTTGAATTCATAATCAATCCTTCTTTTTTATTTTCTACCTGTCACTTCCTATCTAATTAAAATAGACTTAAAATAATTTATTTTTTTCCTATTTCTTACTGGTTATATATTTTTGTGTTTAAGTTCCTTCAAGTTATAATTTAAAATAGTTTAATTTAAACTAATGATTGACATCCAAAAATTCATTACCTAGAAAAAATTTTAATTTGCGTGTAGACAAACAAGAAGATTGCCCCCCCCCCCTCCCCAAAGCAACAAAATACTACTTTGAATTTTAACAATAAAACAAATTAAATTAAAAGCTAAAAGAATGTATTGAAAAAAGGATATTTTCAGAAATAAAATAAATGCAACTAAAAATGGGGTTGCATGAGGAGATTGGGTGGGTGCCAATGGTCCAACTCCTATATTCTAGCTTAAAATCGGTTTACAAGGGAGATATTATACCCAGATATTTGGTGTTTGAAGCAAACGAAAAAGGACCACATTGAGATGTTAAATATCATTTTCAATCAACAATAAATTTGTGGGTTCCATAGTAGTACAGAAGCCCATAAGCCCATATGCTCAATTTATGTCCAAAAATTAACTCAAGAGTTGAGAGTTGCCTTAAAGTTATATTATTTGCCCAATACTAAGGATGGCAAAATAAATCAGCTCCACCTTAGTCTTTTTTTTTATTATTATTACATGAGACTATTGCTTAAGAGGATAGTTTATATTATATGAGATTACAACTGATATTTACAAATCAGACTATTACTGAGACTAGTTTACATCAATTCTTATGAAACACGCCCAGTTTTTTACCCTCTCTAATATTCAAGGGACGTTTACTCCACTCACATTTCAAAAGAGAGAAGACTGTCTTCACTCAAATTGAGAAAGGAAATTAAACCCCCATAATACGTTGTGGAGGTTCGAACTCATGACCTCACAATTGTAAAATCATGAGCTCTCACCATTAGGCTAAAGCCTGCTCCACCCTAGTATAGGTAGCCGGCCCTGAGCATGTTTTCTAAACACACTTATGTTGGGCATAGGTTTCACCAAAAAATCCTGAACCCAGCTTAAAGCAAGAGAAATGCTTAAAAACAAAATAGTGGGACTATTGACACCCTTTTCAATATATCTCAACACCTTTTTTTTATTGACTTTATTAAAGTATTTAAAAATATTATAAAATTTTTTTAACACCTCTTTAATAACAAAAATATCCTTAATTTAAATTGTTAGTATAAACCTCATTATTTAATTTTTGATTCCTAGATTTTGAGATAATTAATCATCTATTAAGAAAGAAAGAGGGAAGAAGAAAAAAAAGAAAAGGGAACTTGCTCCACGAAAATTTTACTTTAACGTGGCAAATCATTGAAACACCACATGGCAAGTACTTTACTCCAATGCATGACAATTCATTGTAATTGATAATGACACCTCGCAAACACTTGGCTACCATGCGTGTAATTCTGAGGCCAAGTGTTAATTTGGCTTCCTGACGAAATGTTTAGCACAAGCTTCAAAATGAAAATGTCTTGTTATGTAAAGAATTCAAAATTCTTGAATAAAAAGATACCGTATAAGAAATTTTTAAGGAAAAAAATATTTGATTTTGAGTAGTATTTAATTAGAAATTCTTTTATTATGTAATTTTAATAAATGTTAAAATTATAAAATAATTAAAGAGATGTTAAGAGGTATTTAGAGGAGTGTCAATAGTCCCACTCAAACAAAAAGTTAAAATATATATTTTTTGTATCTGTTTAGCCCATTGATAACAACGTTTAAATCCTTCTAAAGCCTAATATGATAAAAATAAAACGTTATAAACTTTAAAATATATTAAAAGGTGTTTTATAAATAAAATTTAATCTGTAAAACAACTTGCTAGTTTATAAAATTTTATTTTTATTAGATTTGGATTTTAAAGTTGGGTTAAAGGATTTAGAACTTTAAATATATATTATTAGTGGGGTAAATAAATATTAAAATGTGTATTCTAATTTTAAAAAAATATTTATTTTTATTGTAAAGCATTTTTCTAGCTTTCGGGTTAGTATCAAAGCTTTTAAGGTGAGGCCTGAGCATGAATTGGCTGAGTGTTTGAAAAATATGTCCAAAATATTTTATTAGGGATCAAGTCAAGTCGAATTCTTTTTTTGTCATCCCTATTATTGGACTAATAATATAAGTTTGAGACAACTCTTAAATTTTAAGCTAACTTTTGAACATGAGTAGATTTATAGAAAAATTCTAATAAAATAAGCGAGAAAGAAGTTATTGATCTAACATATATAAAACTATACTATCTCCAAAAAAAAACTCAAATACAAATAAAAAACAAAGCAAATTTTAATAAAATATTGAAGAATGATCTGACTTAAATACTATATATTCTAATAGATTTACCCCTATGAATCCTAGTTAAGAATTAGAGATACCCTGTACGTTGCATTCACTAACAAGCGGTCCAAAATATTAGCAAGATATTACTCATAATTATTTGCATCAAGACAATTGATATCTGTTTCACGGTTTGGTTCAAGACAATTGAAATGTGTTTAACTACACGGTTTTTTTCATTGTCTTAACATAAAGCATGTTAGTTGGGATAAGATCCACGATTCTGAGGTACAGATATCTGAATAAGCTGATTGTCACAATTTTTTTTAACTATAATGCTTAAGCCTATCATTTGAAAGAATATTAATTTTTCGACTTAGTCACATGAATATGCCTATGAATATTGTCATGGTTGATTGAAGTATTTCATTTTTTTTTCAAATAAATTTTTTTGTCCCTGTCGAGGTTGCTTTTTTTCCCCCAAGTTATAACTCCTCAGTCATAACCAAAGCTCTAAGAGATTAAACAGTCAAAATTCATCACTTTTATTTATTTAATGCTCCTGCAAGTTTCCGTTCAAAGGTACACAGGCTAGCTAGCAATGACATTTGTGTTTATGTTATAAGCGTCAACGAGCTAGCCCGATCCATTATTTGGAGTAATGATACAAGGGCATTCAAGACGCACATAAGGCTGATCTCTCATTAGCGGGGACTAGAACAACAGCATGCGCGCGCTCATTAGTGAGAGCCAAACGTCGAGTACGATCGTTAGAAACCCCAACATCATTGCACAAAGATACACAGGATTCGCAAACGGAAGGACAGTGAACAATCTTGTACGTAGCTGGAAAGAGCAATGATACATTAATATACAATTTTGTAAAGTCAGTTAAAAAAAAAAAACAATACAAGATAAGTGAGATGGTTTTGTCATATTTTGTCATTATTTGTCTCTTCAAAATTTATATTCAGTTATCATTATTATTTAGGATAAATGTTTATTTAATGTTTATATTTTGAATTAAATATTTATTTAATCTCTATATATTTTTTAAAAAAAAAATTCAAGGAACTTTTATTATTAAATAAGTCATATTTCCATTCTTATTTTCTTTTTACAATAATATACTTACAACAATTCTTGGATATCAATAAAAAAATTATAACATATCAAATTAACTTATTTCATTCAAAGAAAAAAAAAAGATAAGAATGTAACATATTTCATTATAAGTTTTTGAAATATTTTTTAAAATAAAAAAATTAAACAGGTACTTAAATCAAGAAATATAGGTATTTTTATCCCTATTACTCACCTCGATCTCTTCCAATTCTCTCAAACTTAAACCAGTTTTTCAAAGTTTGAGCTCCAGGGTTTCCTTCAACACCACCAGTTGTTATAAACCATTTTCCTCTCGATGCATCATAGTTGTCGACTCTCCATACTGTTGGTTCGTTGCAGCGAGTCTCTGTCAAGAATCTCACGTTCAGATCCACGTCTTCATTGATAATACTAGCGTTATCATACGTTGCGAATCTTAAACGGGTTCCTTTTTGTAAGTCGGAACTTAGTTGGACAACATCAAGCGGGCAGAGTTCGTTTCTGCCCCTGAAGAGGGTGAGGCCGCCGCCGCCTGCTCCTCGAATTGCTGAGACCAAATAGTAGTCTTGGGATGCTTCGATCTTGTTGCCATTGACATCAACCAAAGGGTCAGCGAGTCCCGCAAGCGGTTTTGTGGCTAAGGCAAGGAGAAGGAAGGAGATTGCAGTTACAAAATGAGTATTCATTTTGCTATCTTTCAGAGAGCTGATTAAGTGAGTTACTTGATCAGATTGATATAGAAGAGTTCGAATTTATAGACCTCTAGATACTAAGGTTGCGTTTGTTTTCTAATCTAAAATCTAAATATGTTTGAATTTACGTAAAGTACGAATAGTTCTGAATAAAAATATCTGAATGTATTATTTATTTTTTCTTTTTTAATATTTAAAGAGAAAAAATTAAAAATTAGTAGTTTAACATAAATATCTTTTTAAGTGGTGTATATATTTATTCTTCACAATTTATAATTTTCACAAGTTAATTAGTTTAGTAGTATTAAAAAAAATTATTATTGTTGATCTTAATTTAATTTTCTAATAAAAGATGTAATGATAATATAAAATTTTATTATAAAGTCAACACTGTTATTTTATTTTTGATTTCACAATGAAAATAATATGATTTGTTCAATATTTCATTTTAGTTAATATTATCATGTGCATAAAAATTTAAAACAATTAAAAAAAATAATTTCAAGAATAATATAAAAATATTAGGTTTATATATAATATTGAAAATACATAAATTGTTAAGGGTATTTTTTCGATTTAAAATTGAAAATTTTCATTTAGACTTCAGACTTAAGACAAAAGTAAATTTTTTCTATTTTTTCTATTCCAATAAAATTATTTGACAATAAATAATAAGTTAAAAAATCAAAATAAATAAATATTTTTAAAAAAATTAAATTTAGACTTCAAACTAAAAACTAAACAGCACCTAAGCTTAGATGAGGATGAAAAAAATGTGCATGATTCAAGTCATTTTTATCTTCAGTAATTCTTTTTAATTTTGTCCATTTTGTATGATTTGGTATCCAAAGTCATCATCGTGATTTGACATGTGTGGTTGGCGTGGAGTCGCTCTTACTTATTTCTATTTTTGATTTGATGATTTGTACATATTCATTCACATACTTGTAAACTTGGGAAATTAATATTTTTTCACCTTATAGATCACAAAGGCCAAAAATATTACGAAAGTTGGAAATTTATCATCTTTATACTCAAGTTTATAAAATTAACATTTTTACATTGCCGTTACATTTGTTACTGAATTTATATAAAAAGACCCTTTTTTTCCTTGTAATGAAATTTAATATTATGATACAGGAAAAATTTTAGTATTGTTAGATATGGCAAAAGATATCGGATCTGATCATATAATATGTCTTTTTGTACCTCTCAACATGAGGAATAGAATTAATTAGCAATGTTTGTCAGAGTCTGTCATTTATTGCATCATAAATTTATTTTGAATTTTTTTTAAATATTCAAACAAGTTTTTTGGCACAAATAAGGAAAAAAGACACCTACATCTAAAGTTTGAGAAAATGATCATGTAAACCCTCAATAATTTAATAAGGGACACCATATTAAACCCTCTTTTGACTATAATTAGTAACTAAAAAATTGACTTTAATATTTTTTAATAAAGACAAATATAATTTAAATAATCTAATTTATCTAATAAACTAATAATATTAGAATTTTTTATAATATATGAAATTACTTTTAAAATACAACTTATTATATTTATTTCAAGAATTTATTTGTGTTTATTACAAAAATTTTAAATAAATATTTAGTTAAATAGATTTTACAATTAATGAAATATATTTCATTAATTAATAATATTAAAATTATTTTATGTAATATTGAAAATAGTTTAAATATTTATTTTAATATTATGTTTCTATTTTTAATAATTTTTTAATGTAATATAAGCTAGTAAAGTATTAAAATATTTTTTAAAATATTGAAATTATTTTAAAAAGTATACATTGTTACATTCATTTTAATATTATATTTCCATTTACTCTAAAATATTAGAGTCATTTTTTTTAGTAAATAGAGCTAAAGGCTATTATAGGCAACATGGGATCTTGGCATCCTTTATTGAAAATTTAGGGTCTTGGAGCTATATGTGTTATTTTCCCCACAACCAATAAAATGTGGTAAAATATTTACTTTTAGATTTTTGTACTTCTCATTGAGAGCTTTATAATATATAGAATGTTCCAATTTGAAATTTTAAAGTGTGGGAATGTCTGGGAAAAAGCATAAACTATGAAGTTTAAGCATTTTAAATTTTTAACCTTTAAAAGCTTGCGGTTTTAAAGATTTTTTAAACTTTTTCCGCACTTGAAGATTCCAGACCAGAAAACTACTATGTATATATATACACACAGGCGCACACACACATATCCAAATTTCACTTCATTTCCCCTATCTAGTCCTTGCAAAAATATTTTACTTGAAAATATTAAATTACATTTCACAGATGAAAAACATCTTTTCATAAAAATTCACTAATAGATTCCTACCTTGTTAGTGTATAAAAGGACAAATTCACTAATAGGAAAGTTTAAAAATGGTATTTCTAAAAGGTTAGTGTATAAAACTGGTAGATTTCAAAGTGTTGTAATTTTTTTGTCTTTTTACCACAGGAAAAGGACGTATGCACTCCCAAGATTGGTCACTAATGCTGCAAGTTTTTAAAAAGAGACATCAAAACCCTCTTTTGACTATTATATCATTTACCTCTATTATCCCAAAAAAATAACTTTAAATTTTTTATAAAAGAAAATATTATATAAATAATGTAATCTACTCAAAATACTAATAATATTTAAATATTTTTAATATTTTAATAAATTTAAATATGTAAATTATTATATTTATTTTAATAATATATTTTTAATTTATTATAGAATTTTAAATAAATATTTGCATTAAATACATTTACAAGTAAAAAAAATCACATACTAATAATGTTAAAATTATTATTTTACATAATATTCAAGATAATTTAAATTTTAATAATTTATTTTAATATTATGATTCTATTTATTAGAAATTTACATTAAAATAATAGAATATATCTAATAGATTGTAAAATATTAAAATATTATATTCCTATTTATTATTAGAGTTAATTTTTTGGGAATAATAGAGATAAAAGGCATTATGATTAAAAGAGGATTTTGGTTTCCCTTTTTGAAAATTGGGGTATTGATGACTATTTTTCTTAACTTTGATAATGTAGATTGTAAAGCATAAATTGAAACTAGATTTCACTTCTTATAAAAGTAGAAAAATATCTTCTTAGTATTTGGTAAATAAAATTTTGATCATGTGTTGATGTGATTTTCTTAGTGATAAGAATCTTAACTATATAATGATATAAATACACATGTGGTGCAAGATAATTAAAAGATAATCTAAAAAAATATGTCTAAATTCACAAAGCTTTCTTTCCTTTAGCAAGTTGTATTTCAATTTTAATATATAAAAAATTGATATTTATCATTTCTTTTATCTTTTGGGTAAATTTTCATTTAGTCACTAGCGCATCGGTCAATTATTCAAATAAAACTCTAAATTTAAAAATTACTCAAAACATAATTGTTGGATCTAACTTTTCAAGGCTAAAAAATAATTTTTATCTAAGATATATAACTTAACATTTAAATCAAATACAACATGCAACAAGTAAAGATGAATTAAGTAGCTTTTAAATGAAATAGATATGTAGGAAAGATGATTTTAATGCAAGGACTAACTAATGGTGCCCTTGGGTTTAAATGAAAATATAAGTAGTCGGGCTGCTATGCCGCTGCCCTGAAATTGGCTAAAATTTCCTAAAAGTTAATTGAACATTTTGGCATTAGCTTTTTAACTTACGCCATAAACTGAGCATTATATTATATAGGATATTTAGGATTTTACTTAATTGTGATATACTATAATTAAGTAGGCGCTTGATATTTTATTTAAAATCCGAATAAATATGTATGACTTTGAACAGTTTGTAATATAGTATTGAAACCATTTATTTTTCAATGTTTATTTGAACTCTATTATATAGAACATTAACACCCAAATAATGGCCTGCCCATTGAGTAAATACATACCTTTGGGATGTGGAAGGCCCTAGGCATGGGCTTAATTTTGATTTTTAAAGAGAGCTCAACTATTAGGACCCTCTAATGTCCTTATAAAACAATTTTTTTTTCTTTTTCAGTTTTATTTATTTTATTTTTAAAAGTGTCTTCTTTTTTAATATGCTTCTAAATTTTTATTTTGTTAAAATTCAAGGTATTATTGTGCTATTTTCCATTTCTTTTGTAATCTTGTCGTTACTCGACACATAAATTAAAAATTTTCTGGGTGATGAATTTTTTAATATTAATTATTGACTTAAATTACACATATTCTAAATTATGATTTGAAAAGAAAATTTAAGCACAAATATATTAAATAAATAAGAAATATGAAAAGAATAATAGATTATTCTGAATTTGTTCAATTTACTTTAGTTATATAAGAAGAAACAAGTAGAAAATTAAAAAAAGAAAAGGATTGATTATGTGTTGAGAACAACATACTTATTATGTTTAATTTTTATTTATCCTTAATTATAATTTTATTTGAAGTGGGGTTTTATAAGCACAATGAAGAGGTGCCAATAGCTCCACTCTTTACAAGAAAATAGTGATATTTGACCTCCACAACTCATCTCATTGACCCCTATTCTTTTTCATTTTAACTTAAAATGTCTATTAAAATTACTAATTTTTATTTTAAAAAAGTAACCTTTTTTTTCTCTCTCTTCTCTCTCAATCTCCTCGCCTTTCCTTCATTTCCTCCCCTGCCAAATGCCCATCACAACAATTGATTTTCTAAATTAAAGATTGAAACTTAGCTTGTTTCTTGCCGAAATACCGAGACCAGTAATCCAACGACTCATCAATCTTTCTCCAAGGTTTCTAATATTTTCTACAATTTTTTTCTTTACATTTTGTTTGCAAATTGTAGGGGTGGTTTTAAGTATAGGCGAACAAGGCCGTCACCTAAGGTCCAAATTTTAGGAAGGTCTCATTTTTTAGTATTTCATTAATAATTCTTTAATTAATAAAAAAAATTATGCATGGTAGTTAAGCAAACATCTCTCTAATTAATAATTATCCTATAATTAAGAATTATTTTTTATAAAACAATCTATATTTGGTAATCTTATTGTTAAAGAGATATAATTAATAATATTATCTAACTAATGATTCATTCATTACTAGTTTTTCCAAGAAAAATAAATAAATTTTTTTACCTTTTCAGTTTCTTAAAAAAGCTTAATTATTTAATATTAGAATCTTTGATTTTAAGTATTCCTTTTAATTTTTATTAAGAACCTTATAATCTAAAAAATCATAGATGAAAAAATGCCTTGCTCTCTTCCCTGTAAAATAAATTATTTCATCCATTATTCATTCAAAAAAAAGTAAAAGATTAGTTTCTTAAAATACAAAATCCATATCCATTATCTGATCATCAATTCATCATCTCAACTTTTTATATGCTATCATTCTAAATATTCTATTTGAAAATAATATTGTTCTCATTTATTTGTTTGCTTATTTTTGTAAAAATTCAAAAGAAAGTAAATTTTAGGTTTTGTTTTTGAAATTTTATAGGATATTCCTGATTATTTGTTGAAATTCAAAAACTAAAGGTGAAATAAATTTTGAACTCTTTTTTTTTTTAGTATTGAAGTTGCTGAATAAAAAAGAGGTCTCATAAAATAAATTTGCCTAAGGCTCTAGATACTTTAAAACCAACCTTGACAATTTCTATTGATTTATTTATTTTAGTGAGTTAATATTTGTACTATGTGTCTACATTATATTATGAAAAGTCATATTTTCAGTTCCAAGACCATTGTTGGCCAACACGAGACTTGAAATTAAGTTTGGAGCTGCAGAATTAAACTAAGGGTGCGTTTGGGATTGAGGTTGGGCAGTTGTAACTTTTAAGCTACAGCACTAAAGTATTTGGTAAACACTAACTGCTGTAACTTGGAAGTTATATTAATATGATTTTTCACTTGTACAATAGAAAATATATTATATCTTTAATAATTTTCTCAAAATTATTATTTAAAATTTATATTTACTACATATTATTAATTTTTATTTAATAGTCACAATTTTTTTTCAAAGCAGTTGTAGTTTAAAAGTTATAGCACTTAAATCCCAAACACATTCTAAATGAATAAGGAATTCTAAAAAAAAAAAAAACTAAATGAACAAGGGCTTCTAAAAAAAAAAGAATAAGGGTACTTTTGGAAATTAATAGAGATAATTAAGATGTGAGTTGTTGAAATATATTAAGGGGCCACATTTCATTATTCATTTTAAGCCACATCATACATCCACTACTACAAAAATGACATTTACTGACACTTTGTTTCTAACACTTAGTAAAAAGTGTCAGAAATAGTGTGTGTTTGGACTATTTTCCGCCTTTAACAAGTATGTATCATAAATCATTGATACTAAGGTGTCAGTAGCTTAAAACTCAATGATTATTGATACTAAAGCATTAGTGATAAAAATATATATATATATTAATTTCATTTTAATTTGAACTCGAACTCAAGATCTCTAAACTTAAAATTTGTAAGTTTAGAGCGCAAACCATTGATGCATGCGTTTTTAAATTTTGAATTTGATTAATTTTTTTATTTAATTAAATTTTACACAATTACTTTGTGGATAATAATAATAATAATAAAAATAATAATAATAATAATAATAATAATAATATTAATTATTTAATTAATAATAATAAATTTGAAAATAATATTTTTTTATTTAGCCACATGTCAACTTGTAATTCGTTGTTTAATAACAATAATTTTACTTGACCACGTGTCGACTTATAGTTTGTTGTTTTATTAAATTACAATGTCAACAATTACACTATATAATTTTCTAAAGTATAAAAAGAAAAATAAGAAACCCTAAATCGAACCTAATCAAACACACCACCAAAGAAGTTGCGGCAGCCGCTCCCCTGCTCCTCGACTTTCACTGCTGCCGGCCGCTGCTCCTCGACTTTCACTCCTGCCGGTGGCTGCTCCTCGACTTTCATTGCTGCCGACTTCTGCTCTTTGACTTTCACTGCTGTCAGCTATCGTTCCTTGACGCCACTGCTGCCGTTGTCCAGCTTCAGCCACCGACGACTAGCTAGCCACCTTTCTGTACGTCGCTGCTACCGCTTTTATGCCGTCACATCAACTTCAGCCCAGCCAGCCACCGTTCCTTTACCGCCGAGATCAAGAACCATTTCCAGATGATTCGAAGTTGTCACCTGAAGCAAAGGATCTGATCTGTAGGTTGCTATGTCATGTTGAACATAGGCTAGGCACGGGAGGGGCACACCAAATTAAAGTAAGGCTTTAAGGTTTTGAAATTTTATTGTCTCTGCCAACTATCTTTTTTCTTTACAAATGCCAAACTCCTGTTGCATCAGGCTCATCCTTGGTTCAAGGATGTTGTCTGGGATAAACTCTATGAAATGGAGGTAGCATTCAAACCAAAAGTCAACGGAGAGCTAGATACCCAGAACTTTATGAAGTTTGATGAAGTAATTTTTCTTCACTTTCACTATTCTTGTTGTGTCTGACAACTATTTCAATTTCTGGCCAGTGCCAGACGCACTTTGTTATTTGACATACTTTCTTTTTTTTTTTTTTGAGTGGGTATACAAATAGGCCCCCAAAGGTTCAAGATCTTTTAAATGCTATTTTGATCTCATGTATCCATAGATTACCGGTATTAGGTACGTTAATATGAAATAGCATGAGCAGAAGTTGAATACTGGTAAAAAACTGAAGCAGTTGTTGTCCAAAATGGGATCTTATATTTCAATAAGTTTGTATCATGCGTGATAAAAGCAATGAATGAATTTCTCAACTTTTATGTATTTATGTATCACTTGTTGGTTACACTGATTTCTGATCACCAGCAGACTATGATCACACCAATTTACATTTTCTGCATAGTATAAAAAAAATTTCTACTTTGGCTTTCCAAATTAATTTTAAAATTTTGATTTGAAGATCTATTGGTCACATATAATATTCCAAGACCTCCTTATTTTATTAGGAAATTTTATCCTCCATGTCATTTCTACAATTTTATTGTTGATGTTGATTCATAATTTGTGCATAAGTCTTTCCCTTTAGCATAGAGTGAAAATATGATCATTGGATTCTCAGTTCAATTCTCTCTGGAAGTGCTCTGCATAAATTGTGCAAATGAGGTTTATTAAAACTACACCTTGTTTGGCTATTTTTGTTTGTTTCATCATAGTGTTTCAGTTGTGTCCTTCACTGTACTTGTGTTCGTTATGGTGCCTCTACAAAGTTTCCTTGTCTTGAATTGATATTCTGTTCTCTCCTACAGTTGGATCCTCCAGCATCCGGAAGAACTAGTTCAGGACCCTCACGAAAGGTTTGTAATGATTCCTGCTTCATAAGCTCATGTAATGCAATGACTTGTTTGTCTGTTACTCTTATGTGGAATTTACATCTCCATCTTCAGTAAACAGCAATCATTCCATTCATGCATTTAGTGTTACAGAATTAATAAGAAATGGGTGATTACTGCGCCAGCATTTGCTTTTTAAGTACTGAGTTTTCCAGGTGCAATATGGCATTGTATTTGTGCTCCTTGTTCCTTTTTAAAATTAAGAGAGAGCGGCAAGAATATTTTCCTTGTGGCAATTTTTTCATTCTCATGCTATAGTTAATCTTACAGTCCTTATTCTTTCTGCTATTGCTGCAAATTCTATCTGTTTAAGGCAGCTATTATTCTTCAAATTAGGATAACATATATTGCTTTCTTCCCCTTTCATGCAGATGCTCTTGACTCCCAAAGATTTAAGTTTTGTTGGCTATACATAAAAGAATTTTGGTGAAGCAATATATGGTATTATGATTGCAAGCTGTAATTAACTTGGCAACGTGTAGATTCTACAATTTCTTTTTCTGATTCCTTAACTTGCTTCTTTTAATCCTACTCTTCCATGTTGAAGTAATTTATGAGTATTTTTACTTCAAAATAACTAAGATTTATTTTTCACAGGATACTAATTGATTTTTTGCACTTGTAGGTGGGAAAAAATGAAGTCGCGGATGGATATTGAGTGACCTTGTTGTGCTTTTTTTTTTTTTGGGGGGGGGTTGGAAACTTAAATTTAGTAGTAGTTAGCACTTGTTGTTTAGAGATTGTTGAAATTTTAATTTGATACTTATGTTAAGTCTTTTACAAATAGTGATGTAGTTGAATTGTTTGAATTTAAGTGATGTATTTGAGATGTTTATTATATGAATTGTGTTGCAAGATATTTAATAATAAATATATTTCAGTTTTCTTTTGGTTGTACAACAAACATGAAAAATATAATTAAAATAAAAATATATTATTAACCAAAAGTAGCATAGCATTATTAAATACTGACATTATATATTTAAAATAACAATAATAATTTTTGATATTATTGAGTCAGTTTCTGATACTATAGTCACATAAATCACTGACGTGTAAATAGTATCATTAAATACCAACATCATCGTGTCATTATTTTAGTGATATTATAGTGAAACAAATTACTGACACCAAAATTACTGACACCAAAAATTAGTGTCAGTGTGTTCTGGCTTGAGCAACACTGACACAATTAACAAGTGTCAGTAAAAGTAATTACTGACGCTAACTTAGTGTCAGTAAAACCCATTTTTCTAGTAGTGATCACTTTATTTTCTCGCCCCCTAAAGATTAATCCGATTAATTTCTCGTCTTTTATCTTGCTTTTTTCAAAATATTATTTTAGTTGTTTAAAATTGATTAAGCATTAAGTTATTTTATTATACAGATATTTATAATTGTTATGACAGTAGATTAATATATTGATATTTACAATCAGATATATAAATGAGACTTATATTATTACATTTAATTATATAAAATATATATCCAGATAAATAACCCTCACTAAGGAGGGGTGCCTTTACTCAACTCGCATTCTACAACGGAGAAAGAGTTTACTAATATCTCCACACAATTAAGCTTAATTAAGGGAGATTTTTTGAGTTTATGGAGATTCCAACAATTGCTCTCAAAGTTGTACTTCATTTTAAAGACAATGGTTCACCATTAGACTAAAGCTTAAAGTAATTATTATTTTGGTTGTTTAATCAATCCTATTAGTACTTGGAACCTGACTCTGTTCATTTATAATGTCTATTATTTCTTTATTATATATTTTGAGTTTGGATTAGGGATGACAATGGGGTGGGGAGGCCTACCTCATTCCCTATCCCGTTAGAAATTTTTGCCTCCATTCCCCAATAAATTAAGTGAGGTGGGGATGGGGAATCCTCATGTGGGGAATGATTTCCCCATCCCCACCCTATTCCCGATTTATCTATTTTATAATAGATTAGAGACTTAAAATAAAATCATCACCATATTATAAAATATTTAAATTCTTTTTAAAAAACTCTAAAAGTTTGAAACAATATCTTAAAATGATATTAAAAGTGAAAATTATTTAAATAGAATAGTACCTTAAAAGAGAAAAAAATATATAAAAATGTTTCAGAGTTGAAAAATATTATAGGGTTTTCTTTTATTCATATCTTGTTTATATTATATAAAAATTATTAATTGACATTATAGTTGATAAAATAAAAATTATTAAATAAGAATTAAAAACATATTTGTATATAATAGGGATTGGAGTGGGGAGTGCAAAACCAAATCCTACCCCATTAAAAATTTAGGAATTATTTTTCTCCCACTCCCCACCCCATTTCCCAAAAATCATTTAAAATTTTCTCCATTTGGGGTGGGGCTCCATAGGGCCCCAAACCCATGAAAAATTTTACCATCTCTAGTCTGGACCATCAGATCAAACGTTTTTATCACTGTACGAATTGTCATCTTACCAAAGTCAATATATATGCAATGACTATATTGAAGCAAATCTATAGTAGATCATGAATTTCAACCACACATATAAAATAATACATAATAAATTATTTATTATAATTTTAATAATATAGTTATGAAAGATTACTCTATTTTATAATAACTCTAACGTAACCAAACTCATATATATATATATATATTATAACATGATTATTGTCGTATATAATTATCCATCTGGCTTTTGTTTTGGATGTGGAGAATCTTTTTCTGACTTTTGATTTGACTTGAACGGTTGCTATGTGAATAAAACAAAAGAAAACAAATTTAAAAAAATGAATGATTGTCGGCCATTTCTCGATTGTAGTTAACGTCGCATCTGAATGTATCAACCCGAAATATAATTTCGAGCGGGATCCCCCTAAATGCTGTGGGTGGTGTGGTTGTAACATACATTACATGTATGTTAGGCTTTACCTTTCGAGCAATATCAGCAAACTTATAGAAAATGATAAACACATTGTCTTATTCTCAGTAGTTACAAGACCCCACGTGGTTCAATGCGCGACCAGAATTGTGGTCCATAGAAAATGTAGAGCAAGAAAAATGGTGTCAATAAAATAATATGGTTCCACCATATTCAAACTAATAATTCTCTGAAATCGCTCTCATCATCCAAATCAATCTTCGGATAAGATGCAAACTGTAGTAATCAGATACGAGATAAAATGCCCCTAAAATCTATACCACAAAATCGGACGATGCCTTATCATTCAGTCCAAGTGTTCGGAGAAAATACGATAAACAGACCTGTCGTATTTTCAAATGAATGATCCGGGCAGATTATCGTTGATGAGAAACAACAAGAAATCATGGGTGATTTTTTTTATGTTTTGGGGACTAAACAGTCGATTCAGAAAAGAACAAATTAAAGTAAACCAATTGATTTATGAAATCATAGAAAATTGAATAATTCAGACGAAGTTGCCAGGAAAATTATGAACGGTCTTTCAAAATCTATAACTCATAAAGAAGATCTCTCGTGAAGGGTTTAGTTTTTATTTTCTGGGATGACACTTCGGTCTCTAATATACTTCTCAACCTATCCACTTACGTTACAAGAAAAAGGCCTTTATGTGACCGCTACCTTGCCATCACAAGAAAAAGGTCTTTCAATTTTAATTAGATTTTAATTTTTTTAATTATCCGGTACACAACAAATATAAACCATAAGGAAAAATAACTATTTTAATTTACTTATTAGAGCTAGAAATTTTCGTACTTAGGATCCACGATTCCATCTTTTTATTTTTAGTTACCCTTAGGGTGCATCTTTATATTACAACAGTAAGAGATTTATCATGTTTATACCCAAGTTTCTAAAATTAATTAACGTGTTGACACCTTGCCTTTTATTAGTTACTGAATTTATATAAAAGGACGATTTTTCCCTTGCAATGTAATTTAATATTATGACATAAGATAGTTTTGGCATTGTTAGATAGGGCAAATGATATCGGATTTCGCCATATAATATATCTTTTTGAACCTCTCAATAAGAGGAATAGAATTGATAACAAATGTTTGTCAAATTCTATGATTTATTACATCAAAAATCTATTTTAAGTCTTTTTTAAATATTCAAACAATTTTTTGAGGTGCAGATAAAAGAAAAGAACATCTACATCCTAAGGTTTAGGAAAATGACTACGTAAATCCTCAAGTTTTCAATAAGGGATATCAAAACCCTCTTTTAACTATACCCTCTATAAATAATAACTAAAAAATTTGAGTTTAAAATTTTTAAATAAAAATATAATTTAATTTGTCTAATAGACTGATAATATTAGAATATTTTATAATATATAAAATAATTTTTAAAATACAATTATTATATATATTTTAATAATTTATTTGTACGTATGAAAATAATTTTAAATAAACCTCTGGTTAATTATCAGTCTAATAGACTGATAATATTAGAATATCTTCCCCTCTTTCATGGTTGGACCATAAAAATGAAAATAATTCATTTTCAAAAACGTCAAATATTTGGGATTTTACTTAATTATGATATATTATAATTAAGTTGGCGTGATATTTTATTTGAAATGTGTATGTATGTGTTTGTGTGTGTGTGCTCTTAGATACATACATAATTTAAGGTGAGATTTGGATGCTAATATGGACTAATGACTCGATGACATGTGACAAAGAAAGTTATCAAAGTGAAGATAGCTCGTTTGACCGAATGGCAGTACGACTACCAAACGTTGGGCAATAAGCTTCTTGAAGAAAAGTGCAGCTTTGGTAAATTATATAATATCAAAGGGCTTTATTGAAAGTTAGATTTGGTGCTAAAACCCAACGCATGAATGGTATATGCAATCATAAGAAAGAATGAAATATCTTCTTTTTGGCTAAGAATTAAGAACCACTAAGACTAAAAAATCTTTGAGCAAAGCAATAGGAAGGCACCACATGAGCTGTCCTTTGATATCTTCTAAAAAGCAACAGGACCATAAGGCTAAGAAGCCGCCACATCCCCAACCATAGAGGCAAACAGGTGGCTAGAGGTTTCCTTACATTTTAAACTTATGGGTGCTGCCATCAAGGGATCACAAGGAAAGTTATTCAAATAGTCTCAACTGAGGGAGGCCGACCATTAAATGAATGCCACTTTTTCAAAATTACCAAAATATGCTTAGGAACACTTTTATATAAGCTCCACATGTTCAATTTTTAATGGGCTCTCTCTCTCTCTCTCTCTCTACACACACACACACACACACACACACATTGAAGGATTTTCCAAATTTGATGTTTGAGAAGACTGCTTCATCTTCTTATTCCTCCACTTTTATAATTCCATGGAAGATTTTGGCCATCTTACCTCTCAAAAAACTTTTTTCCTTGTTTTTCTCTTAGAGAACTTTTTAATCTCCATAAGACCAAAATCTCCCTCATGTTGTTTACTCACCATAAAAAACCTTGAAAATGGTTTTATTGATATTGCAATAAAAATCATGTAATACATCATATGCATAATGGATTAGAGATGACTATTATGGATATAGATCAAAGTGCCGAACCATGTAAAATATTGTGTGTTCTTTACATTTATGTTTATTATGATGGTTTTGATGCTAAGATCTTATATCATATATGAGCTCACCTGAGGTAAGCTCTGTAGAGCTATCCTGAAGTTTGCCAGAGCTACTACCTGCGCTCTCTTGAGCTCTATAAAAACTCTTTAGGTTAACTCTCATGAGATCTACTAAGCTCTCCATAATATTTCAAACTCAATTTACCTCAGTTCAGCTCTTAAACTACGTTGGCTCACCTTTCAAATCACCTTGGCTTACCTCCCAAATCACTGCAGCTAAAGATGGCCAATGGGCTGGGTGGCACGGCACGAGCACGTTTCGGTGGGGCACGAGTCACGACACAACACCTGCGTGGGCCGGGCCAAGACTAGAATTTTAGGCACGCGGGCCTTAAAAGTACAACACGATTAGAGATGGATCAAAGTACGGCACGCGAAAAGGCACGTAATAAGCACGGTTCATTGGTGGGCTAGCACGCGGCTCGTGGGCCATCAATAGCACATGGGCCAAAATATATCTAAGTAAATTTTTTTAATAAAAAGTAAATATAAAATGTTATGAAATTAAAGTAGATATCTTGAAATTAAATGTTTAATATATTTTTTAACATAGACTTTTTAAAATTAATTTAAATCTTAGTTTAAATAAATATTTTAATTTTTTTTTATAATTTATTAAATGAATAAGTAAATATCATGATTTTAATAATTAAAATCATGATATTTATTACATGAATAATGTTATTTATGATATTTAATTTTATTTATGACATTTATTTATTTAATTTTTTATGTTCATAATTTATTAAATGAATAAGTAAATCATGATTTTAATAAATAAAATTATAAATATCATAAATTTATAAATGATAAATAAAAATAAAATATTTTACAGCATTAATAATAATTTTTCATATGAAATATTTTTCATATTAATATCAAATCATTACTTAATTAATATTTAATAGAGATATGTTTCATTTGTGAATGAAATATTTTTCATATTTATACACACAAAAAATTATGAACGAAATATTTTATGATAAATTAAAATGTTAATTGCTCTCTTAATAAAAATTAATATGATTATGATTATGATTATGATTATGAATTATTATTATTATTATTATTATTATGTTGGTAGGCTTAAAAAAGCACGCCAAACACGTGGGCTTTAAAAAAAAAAATTGGTGGGCGGCGCGGCACGAGCCTGGCCGTGCTGGGCTCAGTTGAAAAAAATTTGGGCACGACACGGCCCATTGGCCATACTTAACCGCAGCTCACCTCCTAGACCACCACAATTGTACCTCATGTCTTGAATAACAGAAATACACACCTAAATCATTATTAGCCTAATCTTCCCCTCAAATATAAAATTTATTTTTTTTAATTGAATTTGACATGGATCCAGAGAGAACAACCAGTTAATGGTTTGAATTGGATCTTAGCGAAAATTAGGTTAAAACAATGTGTAGGCATCTTAATTTTGATTTTTAAGAAAGTTGAACTATTGGCACACCCCTCTAATCTCCTCATGAAATATTTTCCAAATATATTTATTTTATTTCTGAAAATATCTTTTTTTTAATACACTTCTAATTTTTCATTTAATTTTTTTATCATTGAAGCTCAAAATAATATTGTACTATTTCACATTTCTTTTGCAATCTTACTATTACCTTACACACAAATTAAAATTTTTTCTAGGTGATGGAATTTTTAATGTTAATAATTTGCTTAAATTATTTTAAATTATAATTTCAAGGAAATTTTAAATACAAACATATTAAAGCAATAAGAAATGAGTAATAATATAGCCACAAACTCTTGTACAAACTTATTTTGTACAAACTGATGTGGCATGATAAGATTGGTTAAATTAAATATCACTTGGCTCACATGATTTGTTTTTATTCTTTTATATTTTCATTCAACCAATGAATTAATTACATGTCAGTTTGTACAAAATAAGTTTGTACAAAAATTTGTAGCTGTATCATCACCCATATGAAAAAGAATAATAGATTATTTTAGTTAGGTAGGAATTAACAGGTAGAAAATTAGAAAAAAAAAGGATTGATTATGAATGTAAATAATTTGTTAAAAAAAATCATCCTCTTTGTATACTAACTTAGTTTGGTACAGATTTTCGAGTAGAGCAAAATTAACTAGAACTTTTATTAGTAGAGTTCTTCCAAGCAGAGGTTTTACCAAAAAAATTTTAGTTAATTAATGGTCAATGAGAATTTTTATTAAAAATTATAAAATTACTTTAATACTAAAGTTTTTAAAAGTTATGTTATGGAAAAAAAATAAAATAAGATTATCAAATAAGTAGAGGATATTTTAGATATTTTAACATTTAAAAAAACTTTTTAACCTCTATTCTCAAAAACCTAAAATTTAAGCTTTTGCTAGTAAAGGTAAGATATTTTTTTTAAGCTTTAAAAGCTCTAAAAAAATCAAACAAAAACTTAAATTTTAATAAAAACTTATGAGATTAAATAAATTCTTATAACCTTTAGATAAGTCATACCAAACACGTATTTATTTATCCTTAATTATAATTTTATTTGAGGTGGGATTTTATAAAGATAATGAGGGGGTGCCAATGGCTAGCTCTTTTTGTAAGGAAATAATGATAGAAGAAATGGAAATGGTGGGCCAGCTTCACTCAAATGGCCCAGGGAGGAACAAATGAGAGCGAGCGCAGAATGTAAAAAAATGAAAAAAAGGACGTTCGGGTGTTTCACAAGCTGAGCTAAATCAGCTTTCGCTTTCCCTAGCAAAACTTGACCGTTTGTGGGTGGAGGGAGAAGGAAGTTTTGAGCTTGGACAAGGGAATGTTATAGAGAATGCAGCGGTGGAGGTTGGAAACCAGCCCCGTCGACAGCCATAAAAATAATAAGTTGGAACATTCGGGGTTTGGGGAATCCCTAAACGTGCCTAGCCTTGAAGAAAATTCCCCAAGTGCACAAACCTTAGTTGGTTTTTCTTTGTGAAACCAAGTTAAGGAATGTGCAAGTTAAAAAAGAGTGTGAAAGGATGATGTTGTAAATAAAAACAAATAGTAAGTTTAACTATTAGAAACAACAACTAATAAACTCGAAAATAACTGGAAACAAAATAACAACGTGAAAGAAGACAAAGAATCGGTATTGAACAAGAGCAGTAAACGAAGAATGGAAACGAAATAGCAGGAGAAGAAATGAACGAAACAGAAGAATAAATCCGATGCCTATATCACAGTGTCCTCAAAATAGATTTACCGCATAATGTAGTGCTTTAGGTTTGCTGGTATCTGTTTCCTAGGATACAACGGTACGAATTATCCGTTAAGTACAAACAGATAATTTCGGCGAACTACAACAGTGAGAACTCGATCAGAAAACAGAACGTAGAAGGAGGAGGAGGAGGAAAAGAATTTGTGAGTGCTCTGTGTGCTGGTTTTGCAGTGTGTCAAAACAGAAGAGGGAGGTGCCTTTTTATACTCATGTGGGCATGTAACAGCAACATAGTATTGAATTTCTGAATTAAATATATGCCATTTAATTGTTATAACGATTGGCTATTATAACAGCATGGAGAGAGCCTTTATTCTTAAAATTCTTGCTCATGCATGGGTAAGTGTCTATATATAAACACAAATCCCTTAGCTGATTTTTCCCATGTGGGATAAACCTCATTTCCTTTCAAATTTCCAACATCAAGGGTGCTATTTTGAGAGACAATTTCTCATTCAACCATGCATCATTTTGAGTAAATAAATATACATTTTTGAAGTATTGACGGAGTAGTATCTGAACCTCACAAGATTTTCACTTTCGATAAGTAAGACCCACTCAAAATGTGCCCTCAAAATAATATATTAATATGCTATTTTTTTAACAGATGTTAGATAGTTATTTTGCAGTTGACAGAGTTGGGAAAAGTGGTGGTTTAACCTTAATATGGAGCAACGATATTGATGTCCAAATTAAATCATATAGCAATTTGTATTGAATTATTTATTTTAGTGAGTTAATGCTTTTAATATAACTTATGAAAAGTCATATTTTCAGTTACAAGTCCATTGTTGGGCAACATGTGACTTGAAATTTAATGAGTTTGGAGCTGTAGAGTTAAACTAAGTGAATAAGGGTATTTTGAAAATTAATAGAGATAACCAAGAAGCGGGCTGTTGAAATATATTGAGGGGTCAAATATCATCACTTTTCTTAAGCCACATCAAACATTACCTCCCCTCCAAAGATTGATCCGATTAATTTCTTAATTTTTATCTGAAGAAGTAAAAAAACTATTTTCAAAGTATTTCCTGGTTGTTTAATCGATCCTTTCAGCACTTGGAACCGGACTCTGCACATTTATAATGGCTATTATTTCTTTACTTTATACGTTAAATCGCTGATGCATATATTTTGAGTATGGACCATCATACAAACTAATAATTCCCTAAAGTCGGTCTCATCCAAATCAATTCTCGTAATTGTCATGAGAAACGCATGATGAACATAGTTCATGAAATCCATACCGCAGAATCGGACGTTTGCTTTATCATGAAGTCATGTTACGCGGCGAAAACACATTCGCAATCATCGATGGGATAAGATCAAGCATTTGAATCACCGTACGAATTGTCATCTTGCCAAAAGCAATATATATAATACAACATGATTACTGTCGTATATAATTATCCATCTGGCTTTTGCTTTAGATATGGAAAATCTTATCCGACTTTTGATTTGACTTGAGCGGTTGTTATGTGAATCAAACAAAAAGAATTGTCGGCCATTTCTCGACCGTAATTGAAATCGCATCTCATTGTGTCAACATGAAATATACTTTCGAGCAATACCAGCTATCATAGAAAATGATAGACAAATTGTCTTATTCTCAGTAGTTACTAGACCCCACGTGGTTCAATATGCGCCGTGGATTGCAGCCCATGGAAAATTTAGAGGCAGAAAAGTGGATTCAAACTAATAATTCTTTGAAATCGTTCTCATCATCCAAATCAATCTTCGTCTAAGATGAAAACAATAGTAATAAGACACGAGATAAAATGCCCTTAAAATCTACACCACATAATCGGACGATGCCTTATCATTCAGTCCTAGTGTGCGGAGAAAACATAATAAATTAACAGACCTATCATATTGTCAAATGAATGGTTCCAGTAGATTATCATTGATAGAAATAACAAGAAATCATGGGTGAATTTGCCGTGTTTTTGGGACTAAACGGTCGATTTAGAAAAGAACAAATTAAAGTAAACCAGTTGATTTGTGAAATTATAGAAAATTGTTTAATTCAGATAAACTTGACAAGAAAATTAGGACGGTCTTCCAAAATCTATATGCAGTATGCACCGTAGAATGCAACGGTTTGTAATCCTTTGTGGCATGATTATTTAAAAGTTCCATATCTCAAGTGATTTAGTTTTCACTTTTCACAAAGAAGATCTCTTGTGAATGGTTTTATTTTTTATTTTCCGGGATGACACTTGGGTAATATACATATAATCTTGCCATCACAAGAAAAAAGGTCTTTCAATTTTAATTAGATTTTTTTTAATTACTCGTTACACGCCAACAATATACATAAGAAAAAATCACAACTTATGGGTTATTTTAAATTAATTGTTGGCGCTAGAAAATTTTCATACTTACGGTATCCATCTTATTTTTAGTTACCCGTAGGGGTAATTAAAATTTAGTGTTGATTGATATATATATTTTTAAATGATCCAAGGAATTTATTGAAAACAAATAAAAAATAGCACAAATTAAGGGAACACAACGAGCCTCATCTTTTATTATAAATATACTAAACATTATTCTTTTTTTCCTAGGAATTCCTCTCAATTTTGGCAAAGTTACTTAGGCACTGTTTATAAATTAAGGTTGAAACTCAATAAGATACTTATTTCATAACTTTTTACAAAAAAAATGTTTGATAAATTTTGTAAAATTTGCTTATTTCGTAATTTTTTATATTTTGATAACAAATTTTAAAAGTAAGTAAGGATTTTTTTTTAATAAGCAACTTATTAAATAAGCAACCACAATTTTCTAAAGTTTCTATTATTACCTTAATTTTTTAATAAAAATAATTATATCGTATTTTTTTCACAAACCCTAATATATGAACCATTAGATATTTTATTACTGCCACAATCAAATTACGCTAATAAAAATTATGTCATTACAGCCAAGACATTATATAATTATACGAGGAGGCATGCACAATATGATCTTTATTTTTAGAACAATGAAAATGATCCTAATTCAATCTTTGATGAAGGAATAGAAAGAGACGATGACATTCAAGAAGAGTATTACAATACTAATGGTTCTAGATCACACAAATGAAAAATTTGAGGATTATTATTATAACAATTTAATGTGAAAGTATGCATATTTCTTTTTATTTTATTTAGATTATGTATGAGTATGAATTTTTATCATATTTTACATGACAGATTATGAAGTTCATTAAATATTATTCAATTGAGTTTTTTGCACTTTATATGATTGTATATGCTTTAAAAAGAAAAAAGGCATATCTACACAGTTTATTAAACATACTCTAAAAATAAAAAGAAATTTAAACTTTTGTCTATTTTGTTCATTATATAATAAAATAATACTTTTGTAATAAAATTGATTAAACACGTGTATTTTATTTTTCAAACTCACAACAACTACAATCGCACATTTAACCAAACACCAAACTACTTTTCTAATCAGTTACTTATTTCATCTGTATTAATAGAAACAACTTATTTTATTAGCCACCACAATCCCAAACTAGCCTCTTAGTTTATTTGATTTTAAATCATCCACCTTGATCTTTGATGGATTAAGGCGGATTCACACGGCTTATCGAAAGGAAACAGTACAATTGGCTTGAGGTGGAGTTTTTGGGAATCATTTGGCAGATTATTTGGGGGGTTTTGGATTGGCGTGAGGTTAAAAATTCAGCATATTTTTCTGAGCTTTTGGCTGCTTTCATGGTAATTGAATTGGCCTTTGATAGAGGATCGCAAAATATCGGATAATCTTTGGCTTGAGTGATTCAGTTGTGATTGTTAGTTCCCTACATATAGGATCTTTGGGTTCTCCTTGGTGTCTCAAAAATCATTGGTAGAATTGTAAGTTCAAACTCTTAGATATAAAATTTAAGAGATTGTCAATTTTTTCACTTATTGAAATTAACATATATCACTTACACTGTATGGTATTTATAATAGTCGAAATTTTCCTAGCACCAAATGTTTAAAGGAAAAGAGGTATAAATGGGTTATTTTCTTAATAATTTAACTTAAAAATATGAAATATATATTTACTATAAGCAAACATTTAAAAAAATAACAAAAAGTATAAGAAACTCGTTAAATTATTAATTTTTTGTTCACTTCAAAAAATACATTTTAATTTTAATTTTTATGATTTATTTAATTTATAATAAGTATAAATAAAAATATATTTAAAAATAAGGATAATACTGTAAAATTATATTATCAAAAAATTATTAATTATTATAAAAATTATAAAAAAATAAATAATATATATTAATTTCAGTAAAGGAAAATTAACAGTCTCAACTACGAATTTTTTACGCACTCACACTTGCGCAGCAAATAGTACGATGGCCAATCTGCAATGTTCTGATCTTACTTGACACAAAAGGCCGCCTATTGCTATGCGAGAGTTACTTTGTAATGATGTTAATAGATTCCCCGTTATCAGTTTCTTTGATTTGTGCTTCTTGCTTTCTTTCAGAGTGGTTTTTTTTTTTTTTCCTCTCTCTCTCTCTCTCTCGCTTTCGTCTGATGTTATGTTTTGCTTAGGATAAGCCTCATTTTGTTCCCGTAAATAATTGTACCTCTTATTTTATTTAATTAAATTTCTTTGATTCGGCAAGGGCCATTAAAAAAAATACTATAAATTAATATTAAGAGGAATAAAAAAATGTAAGCAATAATATTGATAATATAATGTTAAAATTTCTAATAGTGTAATTGTTAATTTTTTAATACATAAAATTAAAATTTAAAAATTTATAAAAATTATTCACAATCATTTTTTATTAAGAAAGACTATGTCATTTATTTGCATTATCCAAATTCATTTGGGTGTTGAAATTGTGAAATGATCTAGAAAATCGAGAGAGAGGGATGTGTTGAAGTATTACAAGCTATAGGGATGTAATGTGCTATTGAATCAAACTATAGCGTGCAAAGGGCATTTATCTTTTGGATGAGGATTTTTTCACTCCACTATTTTTGTAAATCCACTCTATTTTTAGAGAATAATTACAATGAGTTCACAATATTCTTAAAAAATACAAATGAATAAAAGTTTTACAAAGTTAATCAATTAAATCATTTTATTAATTTTTTTCTTAGATTTTTTTACCATCTTTGATCATAAATTTTAATATAAATTTTATTTTATTATTATAATATAAAAAGACAAAATTACCGTCATAAAACATGAGTTATTATATATAATAATTTAGGTATTTAATTTTGTAACTTATAATTTAATATTTTAAATAAAACTTAATAATTATTTTACTACCCTTGCGTGTAAATAACATAAATTTGATGGTCTACTAATTTACATGAGAATTGTGCTATCAAAATACTATATTAGTTTAATTAAAAAATAGTAATCATATTAATAAAGAAGTATTAGAAAAAATAGTTTGATAAAAATTAGAAAAAAATTGAAGTTAAAATAAATTCTTGATAATTTTATTTTATAAAAATAAAATAGTCAATTTAAACTTATGTCAAAGCAATCCTTTTAATCAAATATACTAAATAAATCTAAGTCACAAAAAAGTGAATTAACATAGATTTAATTAATTAATTCTTCAAAACTCTTTTTAATTTGAAATTTTAAAAATAATGTGTAACTTTTATAATTATTTTTTAAAAATAGGGTGGATTTAAAAAAAATATGGAGTGAAAATATCATCACTCTTTCCTTTTTGATAATTAAATCTTTCACAGTACTTAATAATGTTTTATCCGTTGAACCAAATAGTGTTTAATTCATATTCAAATACTATTATTTCAATCTTTACTTATAAATTTGTGGGTACCAAATAGTTTAATCGGAAAATTTTTTTATATTGAAAATAAGAGATTCGGAGCTTAAATATTGCTCATATGATGCAAAGGGCGTTCGGTTACTGTTACACTAAATAATAAAATAATTAATTAATTAATTTTTAGAAAAAATGAGAAAGATGGGTGATGATTATTTTGCCGAATAGTGGTTCATTGGATACCCACCAACAAACTTTGTGGCAAAGATTGAATCACGAGTTTCTTATTGTTTTTTCCTTGACCATACACACATGCATTTATCTTTTTGGATTTTTACAAAATGTAGACCGTAGACACATGCATCAATGATTTCATCCATAACAACATAATGCATTTATTTATTTTTTTTTTCTGCCACACCGACGTAAAAGATTGACCATAAGTTTTTTCTTATTTTATTTCGGGACTTTAATCTTTACATAATATGTAAATTACATTAATTAGAAAGTTCCACTAACCAAGGTAAATATAATTTACTTAATATAATTCTATACTTATTTAATGTAACATTGTGATAAATATAACTTACATTATTATTAGGTAAGGAATCTCTGAATTTTTTTTCATCTATAATATCGATTGTGTACGATGGCCTTATATTATTTAATGTGTAGGCTCTACATGGATGTGATGAAAGACTATTTTCTACGTTAATGGAATTGACTGGAGGGTTGTTATGTCAATATAACCAAACAAATCAAAACATAATGGATAAATATTGTTGGCAGAAAAATTTGTGTGCGGCGCGTGCACCACCTTAGCACATTGAGAAATGCACTAGACCATACAAAATTTTCCGAATTGAAAACTTGTATAGGGTACATCACCACCTCAGTGTATTATTAAAGTGGGCCACGGACTACACAAGTTCTGTCATTTAGTGGATCTCGCGGGTCTTGTAAGTGGAACCCACAAACTAAATGCCGATCGAGGTATCAAATTATTTGAAATAAAAAATTTGTGGATCCTACAAACAGAACCTATGAATATGCCAAATGATAGAGCCGTGCATCGAAATAGTGAGCCTGTCCCACACCAGTTTATCTCTTTCTCGTCACTGACGTTGCATCTCATTGTATCAACATGACATATAATTTTCTAGCAATTATTAGCAATGTTATAAAAATGACAAGGCAATCCTATCTTACGTGTATTTACATATATGTATTTACATACATGTATTTTATATCCTTCTTATATGAACAATATGTGGATAATAAATTTAGATATTGTCATTTAGATCTCTTTATCTTACGTACATGTATCTTATTTTCCCCTCATATGAACAGTACGTAGGCACTGTTTATGTAAGGAGAATGTATGATACATACATGTAAGATAGGAGGATCTAAATGATAATGTCTAAACTCATTGTCTCATTCTCTGTTACTAGACCACTAGGTTCAACATGCCACAATTGCATTCTGTAGAAAAGGGTAGAAATTTGTTTAATTCTTGTATTATACGATTATTATCGTTCAGTTTTTATATTTTGTAAAAATATTTTAAAACATTTTTTAAAAATATTTTAGAATATTTTTGTCATTAAATTATTAATATTTTTGTCACTATGTTTTATTTTTTTTGGCTGGCTTCTATAATATTATCCTCTTATAATAATGTTTCTTTTTTATGGACATTAATAAAAAGAAAAAATTAAATTATCAATTTAACCTCATAAATAAAATTAAAATGAAAAGAATATATATTAATTTTTGTAGAAGCTCGCATATGTCCAAAAAAATTAATATGTTAAAAAATTAAATTACTAATTTTTTTAGATATTAATAAAAAATTGATATATTAACTCTTCGGCAGAGTGCCCTACAAAAATTAATATCTATTTTTTTGTCTCTATTTTATTTTTTGAATGTTAAATTTGTAATTTAATTTTGATAATTTAATTTTTTTCTTTTTATTAATATCCTCAAAAAAAGAAAAATTGTTGTAAGTTAGGCCTATGCGCTTCTATATAATCAATTTTTTGAAAATTATTTAAATTTTCCATCATTGTTTAATTCTTATCAAAATTTTTAGTGTTTTTAGGTCTGGGCAACCCAACTCCTAAGATAGTTTTTTAGTATGAATTAGACCCATATACTTCTGCAAAATCAATAATTTAATTATTGTATTATTTTATTTTCGCCATTGTCTGAATCTTATCAAGAAATTTTAGTGTTGGCATGTTATAGTAACATATAGTCTTCATTCATTTATCGGGATTGACTTCATTAGTGCGTAGGACAGAAAAAGGGTGCAACATGAACCTTTATGTTTGTATTTGTATTTGACTACGTGGTTTGCTTTGTAATTCTGTCGCGATTCAACCTCTGATTAATATGCAATGGCCTATTTGGGCTATTTGACACTCCAGAAATCTTTTCATCTTTGGAAAAAAAAGAAGATTCTCAGGTATTAGTGGCTAAAGCTGAAGTAACACTGGAGTCTTACATAAAAATTAAAGCCCCTCAAATGAAAGCTAGTTCAAGGTACGTGTCTGCAACTCAGCCAAGCTGGGCACCCCCTCTTAAAAGCTGGTTCAAAGTGAACCTGGATGCCAGCATCAAGTCTAAAATCAATGTGTAAGCCTGGGAATTGTCACCAGGAATCACAAGGGAGAGTTTGTAGCTGCTGAGTGAAGAAGTCAAAATACTATGACAGTGTCGCATCTGCAGAAGCTGAAGCAATTAATTAGGGCTAGGAAATTGCGGAAGAGGCAACAAGTGTACCACTGATACTTGAAACAGATTGGCAAGACGTAATAAATTTAATTGCTAGCAAGAAGAACAGCATACTGGAGATTTTTTGGGCTATTTCCGAAGTTCAAGAAAAGCTTCGTAGACTAAGTTACGCTATAATTCAACATACTTCTAGAACTTGTAATCGCATTGCTCATGAGTTAGCAAAATTAGCTTTCTGGTGTTTTGCTGGGGACTTGCCCAACTCATCTCTTTTATCTTTTCTCTTATTATGATTCTGTGAAAGCGTGCTTTCTTATGAAGGGGGAAAAAATAAAAAAATAAAAAAAGTGTAGACATAAAGGTTGTATTATTACAGTCATTCGTTGAACCGATTGTTGGATATCACGCACATCGATGCATGCTTTATTAAACAACACTACTTGTTCATTTATTTTACTAATACATAGTTAAGTGATTATAAACAAGCAGTTGATCCTGATCATCCATCCAGGCATGATGATTGCAGATAATCGTCGAAGTTCAGCCAATCCGAGGAACTTGAACCACCTTCTCATATTCGTCAACCACAACTCGAACCCGATCACAACGAAAATCTCGCGTAACTGGAGTTCCCTTAAGTATTATGATTGCACGAACATTAGGATTCTCTTTCTCTATCGTAGCAGCAGCAATCTCCCCGTTTACACCAACCAGCTCTGGCCATGAGTTCTTGCCTGCAGTTATATTTCATATAAGAATTACTAACTGGTTAAAACTTGTTCAACAGCCAATTATGGCCATATTTTAAAAGTACATGGACCTAACTCATATTAAAAAATTAGATCAGTTCTATTCTTAACCCAGTAATTATTAGGATAATGTCCTCAATAATAATTACGTACCATTACACTCAAATTGAGTTACGATATCGCAATTGCTGGTAGCCATGAGGAGCTCCTGGCCATCGGAATGAAGCACTAAAGGCTCATGACGAGCAGCCAAAGATGGCTTTGCAGCAAAGGCAAAGAGAAAGACGAAGAATGCTAGTGCTAGTACTGAGTTCTTCATTGTTGACAAATTTTCAATTATTTTGAAGGCTGTTAGACGGGTGGAAATTAAAGCACAAGAGCTTGCTATTTATACAGCTCGAAGGAATAGATAGATGGTCACTGCACTGTTGCATACTTGATCGATCAATTAGGCGCGTGGACATGACTTTCTCATCAAAATATCTTGATTTTCATTTTCTATTTCTTTTTTTTAAACTAATTACCTCTAATTGTTGGATCTTTAATCCAACATTATTGGATTCTTAATCTAATTTTAGGCTTATATGTGAATAATTATTCGTTACGAATTATCATATAAACTTAGTCCAATTAAAAGTGATATATTAACATTTATAATAATATGAGCTTCAATATATTTAATAGGGTGTGAGCTTTTAAAGTGTAGATACTTAAAGGTAATTTCTATTTTTATGGTGGGCTGAAATTAGAATACCTAAAGACAATAGAAAAAGTTGTCTATACAAGTGTTTATAATCCCTAAGTCACATGTATTATTTGATTTTTATGATATCACATCATCAGGGAGAGAGCACAAATAAACTTAAACAGTTCTTTAGGAGAATGTATTGATCTAGAAGGCCAACTACACGACTCTAGAGATTTTGATATTTGTGTTAACTATATCAAGGAGAAACAAATGAATAAAAAGAGAGTTGAGGCCATTCCCTACAGTTACTTCGAATGGTCAACAATATTTTATGACGTTAATAGATATGACTACATATATCTCCTCCGTGAAAAGTCATAGTCCTTAGATATGTTCAAAAAGTTTAAGGTTGAAGTTAATAACCAACATGGCAAAAGAATTAAAAGCCTCAGATCTGGCTGTGGTGCTGAATATTATGGCAGATATGATGATTTAGGTGAACAACATCCAGGATCATTTGCTAAGTTCCTAAAGGAATATAGTATCGTCCCACAATACACTATACCGAGTTCACTCACTATGAATGATGTTGGTGAAAGACAAAGCATGATGCTTATTAAAGAGTATAATTTGTTATTCTAACTTAGCAGAATCACTCTGGGGAGCAGCGCTTAAGATTGTAGCATATGTATTTAACAAGGTTCTAATTAAGTGATTGTCAAAACCCTTACAAGGTTTGGACAGGCAAGAAACCTTGTCTAAAACACTTGCATGTTTGAAGATGTCTAGCTGAGACAAGGTCTTGTAGGCCTATGAAAAGAAAATTGACTTAAGGACAATAAATTTTTGTTTTATTAGATCCTTTGAAAGATTCAAAGGGTACAAGTTTTATGATCTCACAACTAAATCGATTTTCGAGTTGAGAAATGCTCAGTTTTTTGAGAATGTCAAGTTTGCGAGGGGAGATTCTGTTAGGGACTTTTTCTTTGAAAATGAATATGTTGATATTTCCATAAGTGTTGTAGGCATTCCTTAGGGTCTCATTCTTGACTTTGTTTAAGATACAACAAATCTAGACAATTTTGGAGAACTCTATATACAAGAAGTTGTTCTAAAAGAACAAACTCTTCTGTTTCAAAAACCTATGCTATTAAAGAGATCTACTAGAGAAAAGAGAAGTGCAGTGCCAGATGACTACATTGTATTTCTCCAAGAACATGAAATAGACTTTGGAGTAATCAAAGATGATCTGGTTAATCTCTGTTAAGCCATGGAAAGTTCTAACTCTCAGAAGTATATAGATGCCATGAGTGAGGAGATAAAATCCATGAAGGACAATGATATATAGGATCTTGTCCCATTGCTATAAGATGGAAAACCTATTATTTGCAAATAGATATTTAAGATCAAGAGAGATTCAAAAAGTGATGTGAAAAGGTATAAGGTGAGTCTTGTCGCAAAGGGTTTTATACAAAAAGAACACATTAACTATAAAGAGACTTTCCCTTCAGTTTCTTCGAAAGAATCATTCAAGATTATAATAGCATTAGTGATGCATTTCAATCTTGAGTTACATCAGATGGATGTGAAGACAACATTTCTCAATAGTGATATTGATGAGATGATTTATAATGCAACTACAAAACTTTTATGTCTAGCGATAGTTTGCAAACTTAAGAAATCCATCTATGGGCTCAAGCAAGCATCTCGAAAATGGCATTTCAAGTTTCATCAAGTGATTATCTTATTTAATTGCAAGATGAATTTAGTCAATGATTGTATTTACCATAAGTTCTATGAGAGCGAGTATATTTTTTCTGGTTCTGTATGTCAATGACATTTTGCTTGCAAGCAATGATATAGGCATATTGCACCATACCAAGATATGTTTAGCTAAGAATTTTAAGACGAAAGATCTTAGTGATGCATTTTTTGTATTAGGCATACAGATACACTAAGATTGCTCTTAGGATATTCTTGGATTATCACAAAGGAGCCATAGAAAAATAGTTCTCAAGAGATATGGCATGCAAGATTACAAATCAAGTGACACCATTTTAGTTAAAGGAGACAAGATTAGTTTTAATCAGTGCCCTAAGAATATGTTTGAGGAGAAAAAAATGCAAAAGATTCTTTATATGTTAGTAGTAAGAAGTCTGATGTATATTAAAGTTTATACATGACCGAATATTGTGTATGTTATTGGGATATTGGGTAGATATTTAAGTAACCTAGGAAGAGACCATTGGAAAATAGCCGAACATGTCATGCGATACTTGTAGAGAATAAAAGACTACATGCTCACATATCGGAGGTCAGATCATCTTGAGATAGTTGAGTGTACTGACTCTGATTTTTTTTTATGCTAAGATAATATGAAGTCCACGTCGGGCTACCTACTAACTGAGGGTGTTGTTTCTTAAAAGAGCAATAAACAATCTTTTATAACCTCTTCTATGATGGCATCAGAGTTCATAGCATGTTATGAGGCATTCAATTATGGAATATGGTTGCGAAATTTTATCTCGAGACTACGTTTGGTAGATGGCGTTGATAGACCACTTAAATTATTTTGTGACAATAAGTCAATGGTACTGTATCCCAATAACAATAAGAGCTAGACGAAGTTGCAGCATATAGACATTAAGTTCGTAGTTGTTAAAGAAAGAGTTTAGAGTGGATAGTTATCTGTAGAGCACGTCGATACAAACTCTATGGTTATGGATCCATTTACTAACGGATTGCCACCTGAGATGTTTCATGAGTGCACTGCTTGTATGGGTGTAATGTCATTAAAGGATATTCAGTTTTAGTGAGAGTTTATGATTTTATATGCTCTTATAATATAGATATTTTTTTTCAGTTATTTTAGTTTATAGATATTTAAGGTTATTTTATGTAGAAATAAAGTTTTAGTTCATTCATACTCTGATTTTAGTATAGTTTGATTCATTAAGGTTTAAGGTAGACCGGTTGGAAATAGGTATGTTAAGATCACATTACATGAAAATTTCATACTACACATCCACATCATAATCTATGTCATTCAGTTGTATTGGCATAATGACCATTGATGAGTCAAGTTACAATAGTTGTAATGAAGGCCGCTTTGATCCTATGTTGGTATGATTGATGGACCAAATTGGTTTGTAGATATATTTTAGTAATGACACTAAGGTTGAGCTCATATGGTTATTTTGCAAACTATAAATATAAGGTTACACATACAACCTAAGTGGGAGATTTTTGGATTTTTAATCCAATATTATTGGATCCTTAATCCAATGTTAAGTTTATATGTGAATAATTATATGTTGTGAATTGTCATATAAGGTTAAGTCTAATTAAAAATGATCTATCAAGATTTACAGTAATATAGGCTTCAATGTATCTAATAGGGTGTGAGTCTATAATGTGTAGACTCTTAAGAGTAATTTCTATTTCTATAATGCGCTAATATATGAATACTTAAAGACAACATGAAAGTTATTTATATAAGTGGTAATGGTCCCCAGGTCGCACGTATTATTTTATTTTTTTGATATGCCATCATTAAAGAAAGAGAACAAAGAAACTCAAAAAATTATTTAGGAGAATGTATTGATCTGCAAGCCCAATCACATGACTCTAGAGAGTAATTGCACATTTTTAATTCAGTTACACTTTTATATATTTTGTTATCAATTCTTAATAATATAATGTAATATTCTTAAATTATAAGTGATGATTTTAACCAAAAAAAAAAACTATCCTTCTAACATTAATTTCATCATTCAGTAGTGATGTTGTACAAATGTTTTCGTATAAACTGAGTTGATGGCCCCAGTGGCATGGAATGACAGAAAAGTGAAAGCAATTAATAAAAAATATGAGTCTTCTGAAGCTTGCAATCGACCACTCTAGTTACAACTCGTAAACTGACACATCACGTTGTTAAAAAAAAATTCTATTATTTTTCATAATTTAAAAAGTAATCATAGATTCCTGCTAAGTTACTGCTCATATAAATTACTGCCCTCAATAAAATACCTGTAAGTCCCGTAACTTATTACTACCTTTTACATTATTTTTAAAAGACTATAACTTACATGAGCAGTAATTTAGCAGAGTAATAGTATCCTTATATGTAACTTACATGTGTACAAGTTTAATTCATACAAACTAAAGTAATAGTATCCTTCAACAGTTTGGCCAAATAATTTCAAACAATTTTTTTAACTACTCATCTGAACTTCCAGTTTTAAAGAAGTTGGAATTAAATAATTAATTTGGGTTTTCATTATTATCTTCCTTCTAAGACAGAAAAAGAAAAGTAACGTTTAATTTGTGGTACTAGTTTGAAGGGCTCTTTGTCACGTTTTTCTTTTTGCTAGCATCATCTTACATCAATTAATATGTCTATTGTTTACATCAATGGATTATTCCTTCGTATATTCCTCTTAGAGCTTTAACACATACATAGACTAAATAGTAATTATATACATGTGTGTGTATATATTAGGATTATTTCAATATAGGATCTTGGATCTGTTAAAGTTTGGAAAAATTAATAAAATGTGTGGCTTAATAGGTTTCTCAGACTTTAATAAAATCCAAAATCTTAGACTAAATCAGCACCATATATGTGTGTGTGTGTTACAAGAATATTATTATACTATTAAATCGTATAACTTAATAGTTTTCATGGACTTTAACAAAATTTAGGATCCTAAATCAGATTAGTACTATATATATATATATGCTTCTAAAAAAAGCTTGTAGTTAAAAAGATAAATCCTAAATTAATACTACAATAACTCCAATGATCCAATTGTTAAAACAGTTAATACCTGTAATAATTTCTAGCAGAAAAAGTATTTAGGAAAATATTCTTTTTTTTTTTCATTCATGTATTTGATTTCACTGAAACAAAATGACTATATGTATATATCATTCTCTCATGTAAGAGCTCTCTCTTTTTTTTTTTTTATGCGGACACATTATAGTAAATTGAATACTAACTCTATTAAATCATATGACTTAATAATGTGTTCGCTTCAAAAAAAAATTAAGGACGCCCACACTTGAGAATACACACACACAACACTCTCACATACATACATTTACTCATCTTTTGTTCATATATCTATAACAACAATCTATGGCAACATCAGCATTAAAATTGATTAACTCAATCTCTGAAAATCTATGAAATTCTCAGAATCCTTGTTACAATAGATATTTTTTAAAATATTGTATGGTGAGAATAGATTTTAGAGCTAATATATTAAGCATAATAAGAATAAAAAATCAACAGAGACAAAATAATGAATCAAATGATTGATTGTCTCAATCCAGAATCCACAAAATGAAAGATTTCATCACAAGATATCAAAATAACGGATTTATAAATGAAAGAGTTCATTGATACATGTTGAACGAAATAAAGAAATATCCTTGAAAATGAAGATTTCCCTGACAGTATCGAAGTAATCGATTTATTTTTATGGTAGTTT
Organism: Atalantia buxifolia; assembly: GCA_030444775.1. Taxonomy (NCBI): domain Eukaryota; kingdom Viridiplantae; phylum Streptophyta; class Magnoliopsida; order Sapindales; family Rutaceae; genus Atalantia; species Atalantia buxifolia. The sequence continues at coordinate 40,386,547 of CM059835.1, read as the reverse complement.
AAACAACAGAGTTCAAGGAAAGAATCAAACAACGATAAAAAGAAAACAATACTGGGTGTACTAAAATGCAAAAGCATGTCATCGGCTAATAAAAAAGGCAGCCAATTCGACCATCAATGAAATCATGGGATTCTTGTGCGACTTTTCACCAGATCTTGGGGTCTAGATGGGCTTTTTTCTAAAAAATGTGTACATGAAATTAAATAATAAGTTTTTTAGACAAATTTGAAAAGGATGCTTCTTAATTTGTTATATGATACTTGAATGAGATCATACATAAAAATCAAGATTTTATATAAATGTAATGTTAGGGATTCTAGCAGTTGAGTTTAATTTAATTATCAATTAATGTGTCATTCATTAAGAGAATGATAAAATAGAGTAATAAGTTATTTTATATTTACCATCAAATAAATTAATGACACATATAATTGGGACTCAAAGTAAAGACTCAAATATTAAGATCTCTAATATTATTATTTATGTAATATTTAAAAAAAATTAAGAATTCACAAAATTTCTCCTGTCAAGTAATAAATTAAGTAAATTATTTAAAAAATTGATTAACTAACATAAATATTAATTATTTGACTCAATGTTATTCATCAGTTATCATTTCTAAATTATGTTAATTGCATCATCTCATTTTCTATATTTCAAAAATTTATAAATTAAACCTTGGTGCCAAGAAAATAAAATATTCAATTTCAATCACGGTCGGCATGATGACAAACAAATTGATTTGGGTGGTCCTACTATATCATGTCAAATATCTAATAATTCTATTTTCTCCGCATATCAATTGATAATTTTTTGTGGTGCAGATTTTCATGGGCCGTTTTGCCATGTTTTTCATGATGCCAACATCAAGTTCATTTTTACATTTCAAACATTAATAAATTAAGCCTTGACGCCAAAAAAATAAAAAAGTAGATTCTAATCAGTCGGCATGATGACAAAAAAATTCATGTGCTGGGTCCCCGACTCGTGTCAAATCTCATTTAATGCGCCCTTTTGCCATGTTTTTCATGATGCTTGCCGGCATCAAGTTACATCGATTGATTATTATGGTTGGGCAAAACTATAATATGAGAAAAATAATTTCAATCTCTCTAGGTCTTTAAGTTCAAGATTCATATACGTGGGTTTAAAGTTCAAGTATTCATTGCAATATCCCATCAAAACAAGCGACTCAACTCTCAAGTTCAAGAAACTAGTTTAGGCGATAATTCTTTTCAGTCTTTCTTATAAAATCATAAGTAGCAAATTAGATCTCAAAAGTTCTGTATTCATTCCATTCAACAAAATTCATAAATCTTTTATTATATTATAGTTTGGTGATAAATGTATTTTAAAAATCTTGAAGAAAATAGAAATTCAATTTCTTTTATAAAAAATAAAATGTGGATTTATTTGTAAATATTTATAAGTTTTGGAGTAAAATGGTGGACATCAATCCATATCCCCATAGTTTTTAAAGAACACCAAGATAAACTCCCCCCCATATATCTTTTGACCATTATACCCTTTACCTCTATTATTTTAAAAAATTAAATTTAAAATTTTTAGTAAATACAAATACCATATAAATAATATAATCTCTAAAAACATTTTAGACTAACAATATTAAAATATTTAATATTTTAATAAATTTTAATATGTAAATTATTATATTTATTTTAATAATATATTTTTATTCATTCTACAGATTTTAAATATATATTTGCATTAAATACGTTCTACAATTAAAAACATTCTTACATACTAATATTGTTAAAATTATTATTTTACATAATATTCAAAATAATTTAAATTTTTAAAACATTTATTTTAATATTATGATTCTATTTATCATAAAATTTACTTTAATATAATAAAATATATCTAATAGATTATAAAATATTAAAATATTTTTTAAATATTGAAATTATTTTAAAATGTATATATTATTACATTTATTTTAATATTATATTTCTATTTATTGTAAAATATTAGAGTTAATTCTTTTGGAATAAAATAGATAAAGGGTATAATTGTCAAAAGAGGGTTTGATGTAATTATTTTTAAAATTTTATATTGGGGTATTGTAAGATATGACCATTTTCCTAAATTTTGGGGGTGCAGATGTCTTTTTTCCTTTATAAAAAAATATTTTCTTTTAAGCATGTGGACTTATTTGTAAATATTTATAAGTTTTGAGATCATTGTGTAATTTAGAAAAAACTGGACGGACTTAAATGCAAAAGCATGTAATCGACTGACAATTATCATATTAGAGCAATCGATTACGACAACCCTTTGATTTTTTTTTTTCGCAGAAAAGGAGACGACGTCCTGTTACAAATAACAGGCTGATCTATATGCCCAGAAAATCAAATTTTGACAACAGTTAGTTTTGTTTAAATATATATGAACTCATTTCTTAACCGTTAAAACTAATCCAAGAGCATGAAAATTTGTCTATTCTCTCACATTGAAATATCTTTTCGCTCTCACTTTTTTTCATTCATATTGGAAAAGGGACTCACAAAAATAGTTGTAAATTAAGTAAAAATAAAACTCTTTTTGTCGGTGTGATTAAAATAAGATGTGCACCATAAATAAATAGGCAGAAAAATAAACTAACAAAATCCAAAATAAATGTCAACTACAAGAGACACATATTTTTACGTAAAAAACTTAAAACTGAAAAAATTACGGAACCGTAGTTCGTTCACTATATTAATAGGATTACAAAAAAAATTCTTCTCTAGATAATATTAGGGGCTACTAACATTAAGAATATCAATATTCTTAACTCACAGTAACAATCTAATAATTATCTCTATAACAAGTGAGTATCTAAAAAAAAACCAATAAAATAATAAAATAAAAATCAAGATCAATAAAATTATAAAGGGTGATTTCAAGAACTTTTTTTCAAAATTTAAGAAAAAAACAAAATTAAAATAACCTTCCGATCGTCCAATCAAAGATTAAAAATCTTACCCCAAAATATCCTAACTCTAATGTCCCTTCCTTTCTCACTCGCCTTTTTCTTGTGCCAAAAAGTTTCTGCCGCCTTCACTTTCTCTTCTTTATCCCCTCAATATTTTTTTAATTACTTAATTACCCAAATTTATTTAACTTTAGACTTAAACCACCCGAATGAGATGGACCCAACAATTCATAATCATAAAAAACTAGTGTTTAGATTTGTATATCGACTTTTGTAAAGAGTTTACTGTTTATAAACCTTATTTCTTTGAAAATGAGTAACTATTAGAAAACACTTGGGTATATAAAGTGTGGGATATATACTTGAATGATCTGTAAATGTATATTAATACCTTGAAGTTAATTGTAATTTTTAGAGTCTCGAGATATAAAGCTCATTTTAATAGAATCCTCAAGTTTGGATAGCTTAGAGGTATGGACATAAATAAATTGTCGAATCATATAAAATTTTGGTGTGTTTTTTTTCTCTACACCCTTATCTTTTAACTTGTTTTATATGGTGGTAGTTGTGGGTGTTAGATTGTGATATTGTTTTTTAAGAAATTTTTAGAACTCAATTCACTACCCCATCTTCGATTGTTTAGCTAGATTTTTATTTTTAACAAGTATGTAGACTAAATTGTAAATGCATAGGCCCATAACAATAATTTCATACAACATCAACATTACTTGTAGGCACGCCTAGAGGTGGCCAATGGCTGGACGGCATGAGGCACGGCACGGGCACGACACGTGTACGTACAGCACAGCAGGGCACGAGCATGTTTCGGTAAAGCACACGGTACGGCACGGCACGCACATGGGCTGTGCCGGGCTTAGATTTTAGGCACGTGGGCCTTAAAAGCTCGGCACGCGAAAAAATACGCAATAATCACGTTTCATTTTTTAATGAAAGTAAACTTAAAATTTTATGATTTTATAAATAACTTGAAATTGAAACTTTTAATATATTTTATTGGCTCAATGTTTTTAAATTTATTTAATTCTTAGTTTCAAAAAAATTATAATTGATTTATATTTATACTTTATTAAATAAAACTTTGATATCATATTTTAATAAATAAAATTATAAATATCATGATTTTATAAATATGTATTAATATTATTATAAACTATGATTTATGACTCTACATAACTCCAAGTTAACAATTAAGTTAACCCTTAAAAAAATTATTATTATTGTTGTTGTTAAGTAGTAAAAAAGAATTCTAATACCATAGAGTTAAACTTAGCAACTAATATTACATTCTCTTATTATTATTAATTTATTATTATTGAATATGGACTTGAGTTTTGAATTTTTTATTCTATTAAATTTAAATAAAGGCAAATGGATTAAAAAAAAAGTACATGAGATTGAAAAAAATAAGACGACTTGACATGCACTCTTAAAAAAATAAAAAAAGGAAAAAAACTTAGTGGGCTAGCATGGCACGGCACGAGTGAGCACGAGTACGTCTGGGCATGGCACGACACGACGCGAAATGCATAGTGGGCATGACACGACACAAGCACGAGCACGCGTGAGCTTCCTTTAATGAGTCTGGGCTGGCACGGCACGGCATGGCCTGTTGGCCATCTCTAGGCACGCCTAGTCCAGTGACACCCAACCCGAGTATCTAAAACTTGTTTTAGGGCTCTTCTCCTCCTAATTATTAAATATTTCTTCCACCAATTTTATGGGTATAGTAGGTATGTTCCTCCAAATTAGTAAAGGTATAAATTTAGGTTGTTTCAACTTAGAATTGATCTAAATTAATCTCTCAGTAGATCTCTGATGTATGCATTATTATATAAACATATCAATAGAGTTCTGATTATAATTGATGAACACTAGAAAATGTATATTTAATAAAGGTTAAAGTTAACTATTTTTCACTTATAATATTGATTAATATGCTCAAACTTATAAATTATCTTAATGCTCCACTAATATAGTTTATGTTAAATTAAATTTTAGTATCTTAATTTTATTTCAATTTTATATTGTAAATAAATTTTAAGAATAAAGGAGAAATCGAAAGCGAAAGCAAGATAAAAAGAGGCTAGATTGCATTAATATAAAAAATAATAAAATTTAAAAAAGAATTAAATAATAATGAAATAAAGAGGAGGAAGAGGTTGCTCAGCCTGTAAAATGGAGGGAATTGGAAAAGAGAAGGTTTCAAAGGAGGAGAGAGAAGGAAAACTAGAATCCGAGAGAAAGTGAAGAAGTGCAGAAGAGGGGTGAGAAATAGAAGGTTTAGTCTCTAAAATTTCTTCTCTTTTCTTTTGTATTTAATTTTCTTGTAATTTATTTTAGAACTTTGAATTTTAATTCATAATTAAATTTAGTTTTATTTTCAATTTTAGCTGTTATAATTTTAATTAGGTATAATTTAAATTTAATAATTATTTTTATTTTAATTAGATTTAGCTAAATAGTAACAGTTAGGATAAGGTGAGGCTCTTAGTAGAAAAATATAATTTAATCAAATTTCATTTTTAATTCTATAAATTAAATTATTTTCTATTTAATTTTATCCATATCTTATATTTTGAAATATTGATTTATTGTAGAAAACATGGATGTTTGGAACAATAAATTCTTAACATTTTCTTACAAAGCGTTGTAAAATGATATTTTGACTTATTGTAGACAAGTTGAATTTTGGCACACTAAGTACTTAATTCATAATAAAATTAATTGAAAAATAATAATAATTTATACAATTGATCTTTTGGGTAATATACAAAACAAAAAGAAATAAAATTATTAAATTGTATCATGACTAAGAGTGGATCCATAACCTTAACTAATTTTTTTTTCATAGTTTCACTCAAATTAATAATGCGTATCTAAATTACATTTTTAGTTCTTAGATAATTTAAAAGAAATTAACAAATTAAATATTTTTCTTGTGTATTGACCTTAAACTCACTGGGTTATATTATGACCAAACACTCTTATACCTGGAAGTAATCAGTACATTTAAGTCGTTTTAAGTTTTTGGTGCCTTTACGAGAAAAAAATATTTATTTTTTTATTTTTTTTTCTCATTTATTAATTTTTTTTATTTCTCCCTTCTTCATTATCTCATAATTTTATTTCATAAAATTTCAGTTAGGGCCCTTTTATTTCCAAAAATTTTGATGCCACTTATGAAACTCGTAAAAACTTTATTTTAACCCAAAAACTCTTTCAAATCAATCCCTCAATTGAATTAGAACTTGGATCTTTGGAGTATGACTGATTCTTTGGACTACTGCACTTGAGGACTAAATGAATTTTGACTTTTGGATTTTGCGGACATAATGAATATTGACTTGGACTTTAAAAATTACAATAAATACATGAAATTTTAATTAATCACTTAATTTTCTGGTAACTTTTAAAATTTGAAAAAGAAAGAGAGTTTGCATCTTGAGATAAGTATTCATTTTCTCTATTTCTTCTTTAAATTTATGTAATTTAATTTTATAATTTTTTTGGCATTTATTTTGTTTTGTTAATTTAAATGGCGGTTCAACGCATATTAACTTATTTTAATTTCAGTTAATTAATTTTTAATTTGTTTATTTTTATTTTGTATTGTTTTCTTGTACATTTATATTGCACGTTTATTTAATTTTCAGTTTATTTTTATCTTTTAATTTGTGTAGTTTTTTTTTATACATTGCTCGTTTGTTGTGTATCATCTAATTTCCACACACACACATCATCAACATTGCACGAGATGTTAGTCCCAAACTTCAAGTGGTCAGTTAATTCGTAAATCTCAATCACCAACATCAATCATGAAAGAGATCTAGGAAGAAAACTTTTTAGACTGATTTAATCCTGGAATTGATCAACGAGACAACCATTCTCAACATAATGCACATGATTAGAATCAACTAAGAAATTTGAGAGACTGAATGAATCCAACCAGAAATGGAGCACCCTTGTGTATAGTATTTCCTCCAAAAGCATCTCGATTCAACTTCAAAAAATGTTTTATCCAACTTGTACCTAACATTTTATGGTTTAGAAGATGAGAATCTATACTTGCATTTAAGAGATTTTGAGGAAATACATACACAGACCAAAATTGTAGCATGAACATAATTCAATTAAAGCTTTTTCCTTTTTCATTGAAAGATAAAGTCAAAACTTTGCTAGATCTTGATCATTAAGAATTTGGAATAATATGCAAGAATAATGATTGGAAAAAAATTTTTTATCCACAGAACAAATTCTTTCAAAAGACAAATCACTACTTTCACTCAAATGCCAGGAGATACTTTGTACAAGTGTTAGGATAGGTATAAGGAATTATTTAATATTTTCCCACACCATGGTTTTCAAGCATGGAGGTTAGTGTCATTTTTCTATGATGGACTGAAATCTCGAAGCAAATATATTGTTGAAATTATGTGTAATAGTGAGTTTAGAGATAAACATTCTAAAGTAGCATTAGATTATCTTTAGCAATTAGCTGAAAATTCACAACATTGGGATGTTGTTAGTTTTCATGAGTCATTGAGTAAACCTCAACCATCTCCATTTGGTGAAGGCATTTACAACCTAAAGGAAGATCATGACCTTCAAGCCAAATTTGCTTCCTTAACTAGAAAGGTCGAAACATTAGAATTGAAAAAGAGTGATCATGTTAAATTTGTTTAAGATATTGTATTTCATGTTTGCAATTCCACTTACTATTTTATATAGGACTGTCCAACCTTGCTAGCTTTAAAAGAAAGTTTGCACGAGCAAACAAATGCCATAAACAATTTGAAAAGGCCGAGTACTAATTCATACTTATAGACCTATAACTCCAATTATAGAAAACACCTAAATTTTAGATGGAGAAATGATAATCATCTCACAATCACTTCCTCCACGTTCAAAATTCCTAGAGTTACCCATCTTATGTCCCACTACTAAGGAAAAACTCTTTAAGATACATTGCGTTCATTCATTGAAAAACAAGAGTCCATCAATAACCAAACCATGAAAACCTTAACCAATTTGGTAAATACCATCTCCAAACTTGCATCAACCCTCATTATTCATGAAAAAGGTAAGTTTCTTTCTCAACTTGAACCAAATTCCAAGAGTCAACAACACCTTAAATTGGTTGTACATTAAACCAAAACATTAGTCAAGTCAAATCAGTTATAACCCTTCATGATGGTAAAGTTATTGAAAAAAAAATCATGATCCTCTTAAAATTGGTAAAGAGTCAATTTCAGAGAGTAAAGATGAGTCTAACGAACCTTTAACCCATAAAGAAATAATCAACTCCTCCTGTACCCCTATTCCCTCAAGTATTGATCAACCCCAGGAAATCAAACTACAATCCTAAGATTAATAAAGTCTTCAAACAAGTGAAGATCAATATTCTTTTGCTGGATGTCATTAAACAAGTATCATCTTATGCTAAAATTCTGAATGACTTGTGTATTGTAAAAAGGAAACATAAGGTGTAAAAGAAAACTTTCCTAGCATAATAGGTAAGCTATATTCTCTTAACTAATAATGCCTTGAAGTAAAAAGAACTTTCTTGCATTATTTAAGACCATAAAATTAAACATGCTTTACTTGATCTCGATGCTAGTGTCAATTTGCTTTTATATCAATATATCGATAACTCAATCTTGGTGAGTTAAAGCCAAATTCTACCACTCTTCTACTTGCCAATAGATCAATTAATGTACAGAAAGGGATAATTGAAGATGTATTAGTGTAAGTAGATTAATTCATATATCTTGTGGATTTCATTATTTTGGAAACTGAACAAATTATTGAGGAATATAAGTAAATCCCTATCATAATAGGTTGACCATTTCTAGCCACCGTTGACCTTTGATTAATTGCAGGAATGGAGTGATGAAGTTATCTTTCGGCAACATGATGTTGGAACTTAATGGACATAATATGTGTAAACCATATCGCAGCAAATCGGATGATGATAGTGAGAATGAAGAGATTGAGCTAACTGAACCAATCATCAAAGAACATATTCAAATTTTACAAACTCTATGAAAATTTATTTTATAGGTTATTATGAATCAAGTAAGGAATTAAAATATGATATTGCTAACATATACTACACACCTAATTCTACATAAGTATCTAAAGATGACAGTAGCCAATTGAACTTTGAAGACATGATACAACTTGAAAAGACGAAGGAAAAAGAGAGACCAAAGCTTGAATCAAACTCCTTATTAGAAGAATTAAAGTATGCATATCTTAAAGATTAGTAAACCTATCCAGTGGTAATTTTTTCTCAACTCACAAGCAACCAAGAAGTTAGAGCTACTATGGGACAAAGAAAAGAAGATGATGCAGCTGTTAAATATTTAACATCTAAACAAAATGATAAGCAAGATTAATTTGATGGATTTTCCTACTTCAAGAATTCAACCTGACAATCAAGGACAAAAAGGTGCCGAAAATGTGGTTGCAGACCATCTTTCAAGACTTAAAAATGAGTTATCAATTGATTTAATACCCATTAATTATTCCTTTTTTGATGAATTTTTGTTTTCCATAAACAATATGCCTCGGTATGCTAACATTGTTAATTATCTTGTAACGGGTGAAATGCCATCTAATTAGAATTCCCAAGATAAGAAGAAATTGTTAATAGAGGTGAAATTGTTTTTACTAAGATAATACATACTTGTTCAAATATTGTTCAAGTCAATTTTTTTGGAGATACATACTGAACGATGATGTACAACAATTACAAAACTTTGATATATTTTTAAAAACAAAGTCTTTTAAGTAGATTTGAAATCCCTCGAGCTATTATCAGTGATAAAAATAAGTATTTTTATAATAAGTCATTCGAGTCTTTAACAAAGCAATATTGAATTACACATAAAATTGCTACCTCACATTATCCTCAAACAAGTGATAAAGTTGAATTAGCAAATAGGGAGATAAAATAAAATATGAAAAAATTGGTTAACTTAAGCCACAAAGATTGGTCTCTTCAACTGACTTAAGCACTTTGGGCCTATTGCATTACATGTAAGATGTCTTTAGGAAATGTCACCATATCGGCTTGTTTATGGTAAATCTTGCCGTTTACTTATTGAACTTGAGCATAATAAGCATAAATCATTTTAATTCAAATCTTGATAATGTTTGTAATGTGCGTAAATTGCTACTTAAGGAACCTAAGGAATTAAGGAATGATGCTTATAAGAAATCAATAATTATTAAGATAGAACCAAAGCTCTTTATGATAAAATATTTTTTCGGAAAACATTTGAGATTTGTCAAAAAGTGTTGCTCTATAATTCTTGTTTTCATTTGTTTTCAGGAAGTTAAAATTAAAGTAGAGTTGCCTATTTGTTGTAAACAAATGTATATCCATATGGGGTGGTAAAAAATGAGAATCTAAGGTAATGTGTTACATCTAAAGTTAATGGTCAAAGATTAAAATTATATTTAGAATACCAACCATGTGAAACCAACCATGTGAAAACAACACCGAAATAAATTTGAGTGATCTACTAAAATTATATTCATTTCATCATTGTTGAATTTATGTCATGAGTATATCAATAAAAAAGATCATTTTCAAACATATTGGAGAACTTCTACGTGTGAAATTTCATTTAAAGGCTTGATATAATTTTACAAATCACATCCTACTTGAGATTTATGACCATCAATGTTAGTGTCCTATGTTGAGGATCTAGAAACGCAACTCATGGAACTAGAAGATTGTATATATGACTTCCAATTAGAACTTAAGGTTAACTTAACAAAAGGACGAAGGTGAATTAAGTATTTGATTATATTTACTTTTTTCACATTGCATGTTGTCATTTTATTATTTTGTTTGCCTTCATGTTTGATTTGATTTTTGTTAACTCTATGAAAGGAGAGTTATCAGGGTACTTTTAGACTCAAATCAAGATTGCTTTGAGAGTAAATGACATGTTTTTATTGCATTTTAGTTTTATTTTGCATAAACATTCAATTTAGTTTAATCTTAATAAATTTTGTTTGATTTAGAATAATTCATGTTTAGATTGTGTGCATAAATTGTAGGTGTTCAGAAACTCAAGTTTCAAGGAAGAAGTGCTGACGCAATAGGTGTGCAAAAATGAGGAAAGAGCATAGTTACAAAGGAATTGAAGCAAATCTGGAGCAGTGCAGTTTCTGCAGTCGATGATGTAGCAACTAGTGCTGTAGCAATTCTAGAGCAAAGATAGAGGAAATTCCACCCGAGATATCTGCAGAATCGTGATTTGCAGTTTTCTAATCTGACTCATGCACATCCTAGGTTTCCGTTTACCCTAATTCTCAAGTATAAAAGGAGCGCGCAATATATGAAAAAGGCGGCAGTGAATTACATCAAGAAAATCAAGAGAAAAAGAAGGAAAAAGAAGAATTCAAAGAGAACAAGTCTGCACCATTAAGGAATCCGCAAAACTCTTTGGACTTCATTTGTTATTAGTCTTTATTTATTTACTTCATTACTCTTTAGTTGAAACGATTTATTTCATGGCTGATACTTCGCTGTTTGTTTTTCTTTCCCAAGTTATGAACTAAATTTTATTATAGTTGGGTGACAAACAATCTAAATGGGATCTTGACTGTTCTTATGAGTTGCTGCACATCTGCTGCAACATTTTGCTCTAATAGATTTTATTTTAATCATTATTTCGGTTGACCTCCCATTTGATGATTCAAGTTAAGATAGAGCCATAAAAGGGTTTGTCTTAGTGGAACTTGTTATAGTAATAATTGATTTTAATTTAAGTTTCTTGAATTGAGTTTTAACTTGAGTCCTAAAATGGTTTTACTTGAGTTAGGATTTGTGAAGAACTAGATATGGGGATTCACCTAGTAGGGTAGAGAGATTAAATGTTTGTAATACCATTCCTTATGTGAGATAACAACTGATCATTTTTAGGTTGTGTAAGGGTACGAGAAGTCCAACAAGTGATGGCTGAGGATGTAAAACGATTTTGCCCAGTGCTATAGGAGTTGCTACAGCAACTGGAGTTAGTTTGAACAAAACAGTCAGTCCATAAGGAGAGTTTGATCATTCAACTACTTGATTTTTAATAAATTCTTTTCACATAATTTATCTAATTTCTCATTTACTGCATTCATTTTAGTAGACTATTAATTCCAGTGGTTATTTAGTTTTACTTAGAATTTTCTTTAGATAAAAGGAAGTTGCACTATTGTGATTGTTGTAGCATTTCTAGTAACATCAATCCTTGTGGAGACGATCTTGATTACTCATCATTTTATTACTTGTTGTATACACTTGCACATTGACACCAATACCAATTGAATTAATCAACTAACAATTTTGTAGAATTGATTCATTTCTTTAGTGTATTTTAATTCATTTTCCTATATAAATGGTGGATAACAATACTCTTTGACTTCCTAGGTTGGTATCTTCAGTTTCCCGTAATAATTGAAACCCTAAAATAAGTATGGAAGAAATACAACTCGTTGTGAACGATTGTGTTTAAGAAGAAGATTTACAAAGCTCGTTGTGAATGATTGTGTTTGTTAATGATCAATGGCATTCCTTCTAATATTCATTAATTAATTGAAGCAAAGGTGCAATTTTCAGGTGAGTTTTCTGATCCATTTCTTTCTTACATGCCTGATTTTGGTAAAAGCACATTTGTTAAAAGAATGAGAGCTAAAAATCGTGAAGATAAAATATAATTCATTAAAGATAAGAATTGTTTGATTATATACTACGATCTTTTGAGACACATCCAAGCAAATATGTACAACGTGAGTTTCATAATTTATGGAAACTATTCCAAAATAAAAATACACAGTTTAGTCTTGCGAATCTAACTCTAAAAGACTCTTTTTGCTAGTTTATAAGAAAACTAGATGGGAAGTTGATAACTCTATGAAATAAGAGTTATCGTGATACTTTTAGATTAAATCAAGATTACTTAGAGAGAAAATGATGTGTTTCTATGAAATGAAAGTTATCATAGTACTTTTAGACTTAAATCAGGATTACATCGAGAGAAAATGATGTGTTTTTATTGCATTTTATTTATATTTTGCATAAAGATCTATTTTAAGTTATCTTTAATTAATTTTTTTTTGAATTAGAATAATTTGTGTGATTAAATCTCATGCATAATTGTAGGTGACCAGAACATCAAATTTCAAGGAAGGAATGCTACTGCAATAGGTTTGCAAAAATGGGAAAAGAACTTAGCAACAAAAGAATTGAAACAAGTCTGAAACAATACATATGTTGTAGCCGTTATGTAGCATCAGTTGCTGTAGCAATCTTGGAACATCGACAGGGAATATTTTGCGTGGGATACTTAATTCTCAACTATAAAAGGAGCATACAAGCAAGGAAAAAATGGGGGCCGTCACCCAAGGAGAAAAAGCGCAAAGAAACAAAAGAAAAACAGAATTCAAAAAAGAGATTTTGGGCTGCACCAGAGGATTTTAATTAGTCCTTCTTGTTCTTTTCTTATTTTCTATTTATTCATAGGGATGTATTTGATGGCTAAAACTCATTTATTTATTTTTCTTTCGTAAGTCATGAACTGAATTTAATTGTGGTTGAGTGATAAACGATCTTAATGGATGTTTAACTGACATATGTGTGTTGCTCTATATTTGCTGTAACAGTTTGTAAGACAATACTTGGTTTTAGATTAAGTTTCTTAAGTTGAGTTAATCTCGATTTGAATAGAGCCACACTTGATCTAAGATTAGTGAAGAAATAGACATAGGGATTCACTTTATAATTGAAACCTAGAACGCATAATGGTATATCTAATGTTAGCATAACAACTGATCACTATTAGGTTGTATATAGATATAAGATATCCAACAGGCAACAATTGAGGATACATGAGAGATTCTGCTCAGTGCTATAAAAAAGGTTTGACTTAGCGGATCTCATTAAGACAATATTTGGTTTTAGATTAGGTTTCCCAAGTTAATCTCAATTTGAATAGGGTCATGCTTGGTCTAAGATTAGTGAAAAACTAGACATAGAGATTCACTTTGTACGGTAATTAAAACCTAAAATGCATAATGCTATATCTAATGTTAGCACAACAACTAATCACTGTTAAGTTGCATATAGATATAAGATATCTAACAGGTGACAGTTAAGGATGAAAGAGGGATTATGCTCAGTGCTGTAGTAAATGCTGTAGCAATAGGTTCTTAATTAGAAAAATATTAAAAACCATTACTCGAGTTTAATCACTTAACTATTTCTTTCTTATTGATTGCATCTTCGTGTTTGATTTAAGATTTCCTTTATGGCATTTTTAATTTAGTTAGTTTTTAGTTTCTTTAATTATTTTGTTTTAATTTAATCTAAATTGCACTGTCTGAATTGTTATAGCAAATCTGATAAAATCAATCCTTATGGAGACGATCTTGAATACTCATCATTATATTATTTGTTGTGTATACTTGCACATTGACACCCATAACATTAGAATTTACACTAGAAGCATATTCTCGACCCCTCCTCTGAAGCTTTTTTTTTTAACAAAGAAAGACGATTCCCACTCTATATTGCCAGTCGACCCATTTGACCAGGTAAGTACCCCTCACCTCAAATTAAGACCCTTTCCAATCCTCCACCATTTCCTAGCAAGTTTAAACAATCCAAAAAAGAGGAGCAAAAAAAGGAGATCCTTGAGACCTTTCGTAAAGTAGAGTAAATATTCCTCTATTTGATGCTATTAAACAAGTGCCACGCTTTACAAAATTTTTGAAGGAATTATACAGCAACAAACGAAAGTTGAGTGGTGACGAAAAGGTAAGTGTAAGAGAGAATGTTTCTGTCGTACTTCAAAGAAAACTTCCTCCTAAGTGTAAAGATCCAGATACTTTTACTATCCCCTACATTATTGGCAATCCCATATTCAAAAGATGTATACCAGATCTAGGGGCCTCAATTAATGTTACGCAATATTCGATTTATAACATCTTGAATTTTGGTCCAATGGCAGAAACTTGTATAATTATTCAATTGGCTGATAGATCTAATGCTTACCCAAAGGGGGTTATGGAAGATGTTCTTATGCAAGTTAATGAATTGGTCTTTCCAGTTGATCTTTATATCCTTGAAATGGAGGATGAGTCATCGCCCAATCCTACTCTTATTCTATTGGGGCAACCATTCCTTAAGACAGCCGAACCAAGATTGATGTTCATGAGGATCTCTCACAATAGAATTCGATGGTGAAGTGATCCACTTTAATATCTTTGAAGTAATAAGGTATCGGTGATGTATATTATGTCTTTGCCATAGATGATATTAATACTTCGGTGAAGGATTTCTTTGAGTTATCCGTAAACAGTTTTAAAATTGCCATACGCAAAAATCTTGCGAAAGATGATTTTAAAAAATAGGCAAATTTGATAAAGTTGGATGATGAGGTAGAGGAAGCTATGGTTATCTTAGATGGAATAGTCCCATTACGCACCAATGGGTATAATGTTTATTACCTTGAATTACCTTTATTAAACGAGAAATTTCTACCTTAAGTTGTGCAAGCACCTACCTTAGAACTTAAGCCACTTCTAGAGCACCTACAATATATTTACTTGGGTGAGAATGAAACACTTCCAGTCATAATTGGTAAAACCCTCACTTTAGTTCAATAAGAAACGTTAATTAGGGTGCTTCGGGATCACAAAATGGCGATTGACTGGACCATTACCAACATTAAAAGAATTAGTCCTTCCATGTATATGCATCGCATTTTGCTAGAGGAAGGGTTTAAAGCAACAAGAGATGCACAATGCCGCCTTAATCCACCAATGATGGAAGTCGAAAAAAAAGAGGAACTCAAACTCCTTAATGTAAGGATTATTTATCCCATTTCTGATAGTAAATAGGTGAGTTCTATGCAAGTAATTCCAAAACAATCAGGCATTATAGTGGTCAAGAATGAAGATAACGAGCTTGTGCCAACTAGAGTTCAAACTAGGTGGAGAGTTCGCATTGATTATCGTCAACTGAACATAGCCACTCGCAATGATCATTTTCCTCTGTCGTTCATTGATCAAATGCTTGAAAGGTTAAGTGGCCATTCTCATTGTTGTTTTCCTGATGGTTAATCAGGTTATAATCAGATCGTTATCGCTCTGGAAGACCAAGAGAAAATGACCTTCACATGCCCTTTTGGCACATTTACTTACCGACGCATGCCGTTTGGTCTCTGTACCTCTCCTGCAACTTTCCAAAGATGTATAATGAGTATTTTTTTCTAATTACATAGAGAATATTATTGAGGTATTTATGGATGATTTTATGGTTTATGGTGACTATTTCGATAGATGTTTAGATAACCTTACACTTGTGCTTAAACGATGCGTTGACATTAACCTTGTGCTTAGTTGGGAAAAATCTCATTTTATGTTAATCAAGGCATTGTACTAGACCATGTTATTTCTAAAAGGGGGATTGAAGTTAATAAATCTAAGATAGATCTTATTCGCTCTTTACCACCTCCTACCAGTGTGAGAGAGGTTCGTTCTTTTCTTGGTCATGTAGGTTTATATCGTTGGTTTACCAAGGACTTCTTCAAGATAGCATTACCCTTGTGCAACTTACTTTAAAAGGATGCAACTTTTGGCTTTAATGAAAAGTGCCAAATAATCTTTAAGAAGTTAAAAGAAGTTTTGACTTCGACCCCTGTGATTAAACCATCGAACTAGGGTTTACCATTTAAGATCATGTGCGATGCTAATGATTATGTCGTTGGAGCCATATTATGCCAGCTTGTGGACAAGCTTTCTCATGTTATTTTCTACGCCTCCCGTACATTGAATGATGCACAACTCAACTACTCCACCACAGAGAAAGAACTTTTAGCAGCTATCTTTGCCTTAGAGAAATTCGTTCTTATTTTGATTGGATCTAATGTAATTATTTACTCTGACCATGCAGCTATTAGGTACTTGCTCACCAAAAAGGATGCCATACCACGCCTTATTCGATGGATACTCTATTGCAAGAATTTGACTTAGAGATTATAGATAAGAGACGTTTTGAGAATTTAGTGCAGATCATTTGAGTCGACTTACCTATAACAAAGATGCACTTCCATTGCATGAGAACTTTCTAGATGAGCAGTTATTACAGGTAGGTATAATTACTCATTAGTATGTAGATATTGTAAATTACTTGGTTACTAGGATAGTACCAGAAGAGTTAACCCATCCATAAAAGACCAAGATCAAGAGTGATGTCAAGTACTATGTGTGGGATGAGCCATACTTGTGGAAGCATTGTTCTGATCAAGTTATTAGAAGGTGCGTACCTAAAACTAAATTTACTTCTATTTTCGCCTTTTGTCATACTCTGGCTTGTGGAGGACATTTTAGACCTAAGAAATGACTCTTAAAGTACTTGCAAGCAATTTTTATTCATTATCACTATTTAAGGATGTATATTTGTTTTGCAAATCCTGTGATCGTTGTCAGAGAACGGGTAATTTGGGAATTAGAAATCAAATGCCACAATCTCTCATTCTTATAGTTGAGATTTTTTATGTTTAGGACATCGATTTCATAGAACCATTTCCTTCATCGTTTGGTAATCTCTATATTGCTCTTGCGGTTGATTATGTTTCAAAATTGGTGGAAGCAAAAGCCACCAGAACTAACAATTCTAAGGTTATGATAGAATTTATAAAGTGTAACATCTTTGCAAGGTTTGGAATGCAAAAAGCAATTATCAGCGATAGAGGCACTCACTTTGTAATAGGTCAGTAGAAGCCCTCTTTCGAAAATACAACATCAATCACAAGGTGTCTACATCCTACCATCCATAAACTAGTGGGCAAGCTGATATGTCTAATAGGGAAGTGAAATCAATCCTTGAAAAGGTAGTTAATCCGAATAGAAAAGACTGGAGCCTATAGCTTGATGATGCACTTTTGGCATATAGGTCCGCATATAAAACGCCTATTGGTATGTCACACTGCAAGTTGGTATATGGTAAGCCGTGTTATCTTCCAGTGGAACTTGATCATAGAGCATGGTGAGCTGTGAAACAATGTAACATGGCCCGGATGCCGACCAAAGCCTTAAAGCTCCAATTGTAAGAATTAGAGGAAATTCGACTTATGTAATCTTTGAGGCTAGTTTTATTTTAAATTCTTTTGCTCTTTTTCTGCAAAAAAAAAAAATGAAAGATGTCTGTGGGTATCATCGCTGAAGCCCTTACGAGACTATAACTCATCCACTAGGCCGCCTAGAGGTTTAAAGGCTTGTTGTATACGCTAAATGGAATCGTGATTTTCTAAGAAAGTGGACTAGTTTAGATTTTTTTTTTAATTTTATTTTGGTTCTAGGTTTGCTCGAGGACGAGCAAAGGGTAAGTGTAGGGGAATTTTAATAAGTGCATATTTTTCATATATTTTACTATTAATTTCTCTATCTCTTTCTTGTTTTGGTCTTAAATATTCTAGTTATTTTAGTTAATTTTTAATTTAGTAAATTATATTTTATTGTATTAATTTTTATCTTAATTTTTTTGTTATTTTAAGTATATTCTAGGATTAAAGAGAAATTAAATCGGAGTATTTAAGAAGAAATCTGCTTGAAGTAATTAAAAAAGGAAATAATTAAAGATTTTTATAAGCCAATTAATTAATTAATGCATATTCGGAAGCATATGGGATTTCATAGAGATTAATAAAGACTTTGGGAACAAGCATAAATAAAATGAAAACTTGATTAATGTGGATGGCATTGAATTATGAAAAGCAAAGTGAAAAAAAAAAAAAGGAAATGGCCGTGCACGTGAATTGCCAAAGAAAAGGGCCGGTGGCTTAAGCTTTATAAAAGTCAAACCTTTGGCTTTTGACAAAAAAAAGGGAGAATTGGCAATTAGAGGGATTTTAAAAAAATGGACACCCAAGAGGAATTAAAGAGGGAGCAGCCGCAAGAAGGAAAAACAAGGAAAAAGCCGAAAGAAATTGAAGAAAAGGCAACCGCTTGAATTAATTTTCATGATTGATTTTATCAAATATCTTTTATTCTCAATCAATTATGTTAGACTAAATTTTCTATTGGGTTAAGGGTAAATTCAAAACCTTAAACATATCATATAATTAATGTTCAATTTCTATCATTCAATTTATTTAATTGAGATTGTCTATGTTCTTCTATAATTAATATTTATAATTTTATTCTTTTCTTATTTGAGCAGCCAATTAGATAGGATTTGAATAAATTCTATTTCTAGATTAAAATTCTTGATTTGTAATTGTCATGATATTTTAATCATTATTAGAGTTGGAATCAGTGATTTCGATTGGAGAATATAACCTAGGCTAAATAATCCGAGCTTGTGTGTTTATTACATAGATCAATCTAATATATTTCTCTACTTAATGCTTCCATTATCTTAAATTTAAAGAGCTTGTCTTAAATTATTTAATGGTTAGAGATTAGGTGAAGAGTTTGTTTTGCCTAACGACAAACTAAGGAAGGATTGAGACTAATAGAATTTATTGTTGTCTATGTTTGATAGATTCAATATAAATTGATGATAGAATTGATATATTATGTGTATATTTGGTGGTGCCGAATAATCATTTAACCAAAGCTTTCATCATTATTATTTCTTTCTCATTTAATTCGAGTTTTTATTAAATTATTTTTTGTAGTTTTAATTTCTTTATTTTTTGCTATTTATTTAAAAAAAATTCATAAACCCCCTTTTTATTTATAGTTGGCGTTTTCTTTAGTTAGATTAATTTATATTATTATTACTATTATTATTACTACTATTATTTTATTTTAAATCTTATTTTAGAGTTGATAATAAATATAACTAGCATAATCTTCATGGGATCTATCCTTATTCGCTCTGTATTAGATATTTATACTAGTAGTAAGGTTTTAAATTTAATGCATCCTAACGACACTACCAAATTTTTATTTGTTGTAATTTTTGGTACAAGCCTCGATAATAGTGGTTAGGTACAAAATGCCTTTTCATCAATGATTTCATTTCATCTCATGTCTCCATTGGATGTTCTTTATTTTGCCTCCTACTTATAACAAGCTAATCCCACCAAGTAATAGCATAGTCAAAAAACTTAATCACAGCCAATTTTACCTTTTTTGCCTCTAAATGATTATGGCAATCAAATATGAACTCTATTTTCTTCTCTCATTCAAGGTATGCTTGTGGGTCGAATTTTCCTTGAAAAGATAGATGGATCTGACCTTGGTGCCTAGGCTCTGATACATGTAGTGTTTTTATAAATTAAAAAAAACTGAACTTTTCTTATTATTTTGTTGGCCTACAAAGACCGTCTACAGGGAAGATATTTATAGTAATTCTAAAACACATAACCCTACCACAGTTTTAGGAAACAGAATAATAACAGATCAGTTAAATATTCTACTTCATAATTCAGCTTATTCTATTTAACTTAAGTGCAAAAGATCTTCCTCAATTATAGGCATCAAATCTTCTACACCCCCTCTCAAGTTGGTGCGTATATATTCATAATGCCAAACTTGCCTGTGAGAAGTTCAAAATTATGTCTGAAGAGTCCCATGGTGAGAATGTCAGCTATTTGTTGTGCTAATGAAACAAATGGCATGTAGGTAACACCTCCTTCATGTATTTGCCACCTTATTATCACAATAAAGCCTTATCGGAACTTCAAGTGGCCTCCTTAGCTCATCTAAGACTCACTTTAGCCATAACATTTCACACACACCATGTGCCATAACTCGGTAATTGGCCTCTGCCTTTCTACGGGCTTGACACTTTATTTTTTGCTTCTCCAAGTAACTAAGTTATCCCATACAAAGGAACAATAACTCGAAGTTGATCTTCTATCAGTAACTGATCCTGTCCAGTGAGCATCTGTGTAGGCTTCAATGGTCTTCTGAACTCTTTTTTTAAAACACAATCCCTTCCCTGGAGTATCCTTTAAGTACCTCCAAATTCTATATAATGCCTCAAGGTGCCCTTTATATGGAGAGTGCATAAATTGGCTCACAACACTCACTGAGAAAGCTATATCGGGACGAGTATGAGCTAAGTAAATAAGCTTGCCCACTAACTTTTGATATCTTACGGTATCAACTAGAGTTCCATCTTTAATTTCTACTAGCTTGTGATTTGGGTCCATAGGAGTATCCGCAGGTCGGCATCCACTCATCCATGTTTCTTTCAGAAGATCCAGGACATACTAACATTAGGACACAACTAAACCTTTCCTAGATCGAGCTACCTCAATTCCTAGGAAATATCGAAGTGTTCCCAAGTCTTTGATTTCAAAGCTAGAAGCAAGACTCTTTTTCAACCGCTCCATCTCTATCAAGTCATTGATAGTTTAGTTTCCAGTTTAGAAAGGGAAGTCAAAGAATTAGTTAGAAGAATATAAATTGATTAGAAGGGAAAAGACAACTTCATTCCAATAATCAATCATTACAAGTCCCCTAAGGTCTTTTAAATAGACTTGTACACTCTAAAACTAGAAAAGAAGAAAAACACGTGCAAGTCCAGCAAGCAGTACACTTCAAAATAAGAACATGAACATTTAAAACGTGAACGTGCGTGACTGCCATTAAATACATGCACCAACTTCTCTATTTTATTCTAACTAAGTAAACAACCAAGTGAAGAATTTGAGCCCCGTGCACGTCTGCATGCATTGTATGGCTTGCAACCTTTGTATGGCTTGTGTTCGTATCAATATCCATCCCTCTAACTTTGTCCTTGTTCTCAAGGATGAAAATCTGGATAAGAATGAAAGAACCGCCACTTAGTTTCCCATGTCGCATCTTCAACAGGAGCACCCTCCCATTTAACAAGAATTTCTTCTTTCGGACGATATCGGCCCTTTACGGATTACACGATTATCAAGTACTACTTGGTTGAGGCTGCAAAGTTGAGTCCGCCGCCACACGCGGTAGCTTGGGCATAATGATTCTTGAAGAACCATCACATTTCTTAAGCAAGCTCACATGGAAGACATTGTGAATTTGGGATCCCTCTGGCAACTCCAATTAGTAAGCTACGAGGCCGATGCGGGCCAAAATTTTAAACGGTCCATAGTACCTAGGTGACAGTTTAAGAAAACTTCGAAAAGCCACTGATTGCTGGTGATACGGCTGCAAACGTAAATAAACATGATCACCCATGTTGAATGTCACCTTACGTCGATGTTGATCTGCCTGGACCTTCATGCGGTTCTAAGCTAGTATCAAGTGATGGCGTAACGTCTTCAAAACTGTGTCCCGTCGTTGTAAGAGTTCATCTACTGCCGGCACCTTTGTTGTACCAAGAACATATGAGAGCATATTTAAAGGACGAATACCAAAACTGCTTCGAAGGGACTAAGGCGAGTGGAGGAATGGACCGTCGTATTGTAACTATATTCTGCCCAAGCGAGCCAATCCAACCATTTCGTAGGCTGATCATGTGCAAAACAACGGAGGTATTGCTCGAGGGTGCGATTGACTACCTCGGACTGGCCATCTGTTTGCGGATGGTAACTGGAACTCATGCAGAGAGGTCCATTGCATTTGAAACAAAGCTTTCCAAAAAACACTAACAAAGACTTGATCTCAATCACTAGTAATGGATCTAGGCACCCCTTGTAACTTAACAATATGACTTAAGAAGGCTTTAGCTACTGTTAAAGCAGTAAATGGATGCCTTAAGGGAATAAAGTGGGCATACTTTGACAGACGGTCTACCACCACCATTATGACTGTATATCCCTGTGAGGAAGGAAGACCTTCAATGAAATCCATTGAAATATCAGCCTATATTTTATCTGGAATTGCCAAAGGTTGAAGAAGGCCAGTTGGCTTAACGCCTCAGTTTTACAACGCTGACAAGTATCTCATTCTCAGATAAATTGCTTGACTCTAGTTCGCATTCCCAACCAAAGAAACATAGATTGAATTCAGCTTAAAGTCTTTTGAATACCAAAATGTCCCCCCATGGGCGATGAGTGATTATCTGCCAATATGGCTGGAATTAGAGTTGAAGAAGGACTCAAAAAAATTTTGCCCTTTTTAAACCAAACCCCATCCCTCTGAAGATAAAGGTCAGGAGTTTTATTATGATAAAACTGAACCTGCTTATAAAAGAGATCAGATAAAACTTCATCCTTGAGAATGGCCCACCAATCTAAATTCGGCAATGAGATAGGTTGGAACTCAAATTCGGCAATTCGAGAGAGAGCATCAGCTCCTTTGTTGTCAACCCCTTTCTTATATTGTATCTCATAATCATACCCTAAAATCTTTGGCAGCCATCGTAGTTGTATGGGTGTGGTCTGTTGCTCCAGTAGGTACTTTAAACTTCGTTGATCCGTTCGTGCTATAAAAGGTCTACCAAGAAGATATGGTTTTCTTTTTCTGATAGCTTTAACAATAGCTTGACATCTCCTTGTCATATGTTGATAATGCCAGTGCTGCACCTTTTAATGCCTCGCTAAAAAATGCAATGGACCAATCTTCCTCAGACAAAATGGGTCTTATTCCAGTACTGCAAGCATCACACTCCACTATAAACCTTTGAGAAAAATCTGGAAGTTACAGCATAGGGGCAGTTGTGAGTGCCCTTTTAAGTTGCAAAAATGCCTCCTCTAACTCAGAGTTCCATTAGAATCCGTCCTTCGAAGTTAAGCAAGTAAGTGGAGTAGCAATGGGTGCAAAGCCCCTAATGAATTTGCTATAGTACCCAGCAAGTCCAAGGAATGCACGCACATCTTTTACTGTAGTAGGTATTGGGCAATCCTGAACAGCTTGAATTTTTGTTGGATCCACTGCCACGCCCTCAAAAGTGATAATATGGCCGAGATATTCTACCCGAGAGGTGCCAAATTTGCACTTGGACTATTTGCTCTCAATTGGTTAGTTGATAAAATCTTTAACTGTCCTGAGATGTTGTAAATGATCAGCCCATGTCCTGCTATAGACAAGAATATCATAAAAAACAACAAGAACAAATTTACGTAGGAAAGGTCTAAATATGTCATTCATCAGACTCTAAAAAGTGGCAGAGGCATTGGTGAGCTCGAACGGCATTACTGCGAATTCATAGTGCCCTTCGTGAGTGCGGAAGGCGGTTTTGTGAAAGTCTTCTGCCCTGACTCAGATTTGAAGGGAACTGAGCGAAGATCCATTTTTGAAAAAAACTTAGCCCCGTATAATTTATCTAAGAGCTCATCAATGACTGGAATTGGATACTTGTCTTTGATTATAACTCTGTTGAGTGCCCTGTAGTCAACACAAAACCTCCAAGTTCCATCCAGTTTTTTAACCAACAATACGGGAGATGAGAAATGGTTGTTACTATGCCGAATGATTCCGGAATCCAAAAACTCTTGCACTATTCTTTCTATCTCAGCCTTTTGATATTGTGGGTACCTATCTGGTCTTACACTAGCAGGTTCTTGCTCATTTATCAAAGGAATTCGGTGGTCATGACACCGTGTAGGGGGAAGATTTTCTGATTCAGCAAAGACTTTAGGAAACTCAGCAAGTAATTTGCTCAAGTCTGTTGATTGGGCCATCAATCTCTCCTCTTGTGCGTGGGAGCTGAGTTCAGTAAGAGTCGAAATTTGCAAGTAGTAGCCCATGCCAGTTAGCTGCTATAATTCACTATTATCTAAGGGTTCTAAATTGTAAAGTATGAGAGAAAAAATAGAATGGGCAGAAATAATTTTCATTGATATTTGATTGAATATATATACATATATGACTGACTTGTTATACATGCTAGGATTCCTACAATTAAGCTATGCAATCAAAGTACATATAGAAAGATATATCTACAGCTCAATATAATGAATAAATGGATTCTACTTTCCAATACTCAACCTCAAGTTGGAGAGTGAATGTCCAGCACTCCTAACTTGCGAACCATAGCCATGAAAACTTCTTTTCCCAAAGCTTTGGTCAGCACATCAGCAAGCTGATTCGCGGAACTCACAAATCTCGTTATCACACAACCTTCTTGTATCTTGTCTCTTGTCTCTTATATAATGACAATCCATCTCTATGTGCCTTGTGCGTTCATGAAAAACTGGATTAGCTGTTATATGTAATGTAGTCTTATTTGTTAACACAAATATTTCTTTAATATTGTTTTGATGATAACAAACTTGATGAAGATTGATTAATTCTTTAAAAGTCCAAAAAGTTTTTTTTTATATACTCTTTCAAATCATAATTCTCATACCATAAAGGTTTTTATATTCTATAAAAAAATGTTTAATAAGCAATAGCATCAAATTGAAAAACCTTGAGCATTTTGAAAATGGTCAAAAACAGGAGTATTTTAAAAAATTGTCAATAACGGCTCGCCGACATCCCTCCATAACGGCTCGCTGATATCGAACAGAACTGCGAAATCAGTTTCTGGAAGATAACGGCTCGCCGACAGTTTTGATAACGGCTCGCCAACTTTAAACAGAACTGAATCTTAGTCTCTGGAAACCGACATGTTGATAACGGCTCACCAACCTGGAACAGAATTGAGAAATTAGCCTCTGCAAGATAACGGCTCGCCGACATCAAACAGAACTGAAGTTTAGTCTCAGACACTCACGGCAATCCGACATGTTTGATAACGGCTCGCCGACCTGGAATGGAATTGTAAAATTAGCTTCTGGATAATAACGGCTCGCCGACATTCTTGATAACGGCTCGCCGACTTCAAACAGAAAAGAAGTTTTAGCTTCTGGACACTAACGGCGATCCGACATCTCTATAACGGCGATCCGACATTTTGAAAATCCAGCCCAACGGTCATATTGACCAGTTAAACGGCGATCCGACATCCTACTAACGCCGATCCGACAGTGAGCAAAAAGTAAATAACGGCTAGTTTTCAACTCCAACTATAAATAAACTCATTCAAATTCAAACAACTTTTGATCACAACACTACCATTGAGCTTATATTCGTGAATAACCTTCATAGAGCTTTAAAAACACATTCTTGCTTCATCTATCTCATACATTGGGCTTTGATTTGTAATCTTGAATATTGTGTGAGAGAAAAAAAATTTGTAATATTTTGATTTTGAGTGATTGTAAGTGTTAGGATACACTTGGGTTAAGAGATTGGGGATTATCTCTTATTATAAAGGTTTATTGACACCTAGGAAGTCAATTGTAAGCATTTGAAGCCTTGGTGGCTTGCTTAGTGGAATCCTCTAGCCCGGAAAGATTGGAGGCGTGGACGTAGGCGAGGTTGGCCGAACCACATAAAAATCTCATGTTTGAATCTCTTTTCCCTTATCTTTTTATATAGTGTGATAAATTTATTTGTTATTGCTTTAAATTCATTTTAGATTAACATTGAGTTATTGTTTCATATTTCAATTTTTTTGGAAATCCAATTCACCCCCCTCTTGGGTTGCATAACTAGAATTTCATTATTGTCACAATATAGCAATGCAGCATCTTGATGCAAAATCCCCAAATCTCTAAGTAAGTAACGAAGCCATGTCAATCCACAACAAGCTCCAGTCATTGCACGATACTCTGCTTTGGCTGAGGAAAGTGAGACAGTTTTCTAACGCTTCGATCTCCACGAAATCAACGAAGAGCCCAAGAATACACAATACCCCGTAGTAGATCTTCTTGTAATGGGGCATCCCGCCCAATCTAAGTCACAATATTCTCGCAACCGAAGATCATTAATTAAGGAGAAGAAAAGGCCTTGGCCAGGAGCTGATTTTAAATAGCGCACAATCCGTAAGGCTGCATCCCAATGATCCTTCCGGGGTTGGTGCACAAATCTGCTCAATATATGGACAGCGTACGTAATATCCGGCCTCGAAACTGTGAGATAGATTAATCTTCCAACTAATCGCCTATATCGCCATGGGTCTTTGAGTGGCTCACTTTTATCAGATAACTTTAAGCCACGTTCCATGGGAGTATCAATGGGAGCATCACTGGGAGCTGCCTCTAATAACCCTGCATCCTTAATAATTTCCAATGCATACTTTCTCTGAGAAATAAAAATGCCTTTCCTAGATGCAGAAATCTCAATACCAAGGAAATACTTCAAGTCTCCTAGATCTTTAAGATGAAATTGATTGTGCAAGAATTTTTTGATATCGGCTATACTCACAGGATCATTGCCAGTGATTAAAATGTCGTCAACATATATCAAAAGGGCAGTAAAAGACTTGCCTTGCTTCCTGGTGAATAGAGAGTAGTCAGCTTTTGATTGTACAAATCCAGCTGAACGTATGACCTCAGAGAATTTAGCAAACCATTGACGAGAGGCCTGTTTCAACCCATATAATGACTTGTGGAGGCGACAAACCAAGTGGTCCTCCCCCTGTCGCTGAAGCCCAGGCGGCAGAGACATGTAGATTTCTTCTTGGAGGTCACCATGAAGAAAGGCATTATTGACGTCGAGTTGATGAAGAGACCAACCATGGGCAGCAGCTAACGCCAATAAGCAACGAACAGAAATTATTTTTGCTGTTGGAGAAAAAGTATCCTGGTAGTCAACTCCCTCTAATTGATTGAAACCCTTGGCTACAAGGCGTGCCTTATACCGTTCAATGGATCCATCGGACTTATGTTTTATCTTGTAAACCCAACGACAGCCAATTGGAGTTTTACCAGCCGGAAGAGAGGTAAGAGACCAAGTACCATTTTCCTACAAAGTGCTCGCAATTCGTAACGCATTGCCGCTTTGCCACTCGAGAGAGAACGAGCGGCTTCCGAATAAGACCGGGTTCCGTGAGATTCTCGATTTGAGCAACAAAGGACTGATAAGAAGGCTTATATCGGTGATATGAAAGATAATTAGCCAATGGATATCGTGTACCTTTGGTCGAACCTGAAATTAAGGAGGCCGATTGGTCAGAGTAAACATGTGAGCAGACGTATTCGTTGAGCTTGACCGGTGGACTGGTGTTACGGTTGGAGCGACGAAGTTCAGGTGCAAGTTTGGGTTCGGGTTCGGGTTCGGGTTCGGGTGCGGGTGCTTGTGATACGGTGGGTTCAGGGAATGGAGGAGGCGAGGATTGTGAGGCCAGAGAAGATGGATCAGAGAAGTTTAATTGGGTGGCAGGGATCAAAGAAGGTGGGTCAGCGGCAACAGGTTTAGAACGGCAGGAATAAGTGCGAAGGATAGCTTGAGGTGGGGAAGATGGTGGTCCTACGGCGGGAGGACGAGAGGAAATTTGATCGGGAGAATTGGGAGAGAGTTGGGATGAGGGAATAGGGCTGGGTGGAATTACGTGAGAGTTGAATGATGAGTCAAAAGAGGAAGGAATTAAAGGAAGTGGGCTGGATTGATGGGCTGTTAAGAGAAGAGAAAATTTGAGGTGGAAGGATGAGTAAGGAAAAATAGTTTCGTGGAATTTTACATCCCGGCTTGTAAAAATCTTTTTAGTTGATAAATTAAGTAATTTGTAGCCCTTTTGAGCAATGGGATAACCGATGAATATGGATGGTATGGCACGAGAGTCGAATTTGTGAGAAGTGTGAACATTAGTGGCATAGGCCAAACACCCAAAAACACGAAGATGGAAAAAAAAAGGTAGTTTTGAATAAAGAAGTTCGTAAAGAGTTTTGAAAGAAATAACGGGAGAAGGTAACCTATTTATGATATGTACAACAGTGAATGCACATTCGCCTCAAAATTGGGTTGGTAGGTGTGCTTGGAATTTTAATGCTCGGGCTACTTGTAAGATATGGCGATGTTTGCGTTCCACAACCCCGTTTTGTTAAGGCATGTAAACACATGAAGTTTGGAAAACAACACCATGATCTTGAAAGAAAGATCGGAGTGAGATAAATTCTCCACCATTGTCACTTCAAAATGTTTTAATACGATGGTCAAATTTAGTGGATACATAGCTGAAAAAGCGTTTTAAAAGAGATTGTGTTTCGTTTTTGTGTCGCATCAAAAAAATCCATGTGAAACGAGTATAATCATCAACAATAGTGAGGAAATAATAAGCTAGAAGTAAGGAAGGGTGTTGATAATGACCCCAAATATCACAATGAATTATTTCAAAAGGTTTTGTAGAAGAAATAACACTATTATTGAAAGGAAAACGACTTTTCTTAGCCAACGGACATACGGGGCAAGCATTATTATTAGACTCAACAAAAAAAATTCAAAAAATTCTTAGCAATAAAACTTAAGCGAGAAGGTGATACATGGCCTAAGCGATTATGCCAGAGATTGATGGATGAGATGGTGAGATTGTAGGCTGGTCGGTTTTTAGTGAGGAAGGTTTTGTCACAGATTGCTTCATCGCTAATGCCACCAAAAAATATAGCCCATCTCGTTGTTTACCTAAACCAATCGTCCTCCTCGTAGCCAGATCCTGCAAAATACACCAAGAAGGGAAAAACGTCACTGAACAACCCAAACCTCTTGTCAAACGACTAACTGACATCAAATCAACTTTAAATGTAGGCACAGATAACACATTATGTAGATAATAGACGGAATTTAGAGGCAAAGACCCTTTTGCAACAATATTTTCTCTTTCTCCACTAGGCAACAACACGGGCGGTAACGAACAATTGTTATCTGTATGCAATAAATTAGATGATGAAATAATATGATCTGTCGCCCCGCTATCAATAATCCAATTTCGGGAAACAATCTTAGACAAACCTGGCTTTGTTACCGCATTTGCTTTGGAGTGAGAACCTTCATTTTGATTATTCAATAGTGACAAAAGTTGCTTGAGTTGAGCATCGGATATTGTAAGTGAGCCTTCATTTGTATTTGACCCCTCTCCAACTTGATTAGCCATCGAAATGCCTTTATGCCGATTTGAATTTTGGCTTGAGTTCATTTTAGCTTTAAGATGGCCTGGTTGGTATCCATGCAGCTTATAACATTTCTGGATCCAATGGCCGAAATTTCCACAGTGGTCACATAAAGGCCTACCTCTCTCAGAGCCAGATCGACGCCGATCTCCATCTTGAGGTCCTGCAAGTTCCGACGCCTAAGAGTATGTCTGATCATGAGAATTTAGGAACCCATGAGAGCGTGTTTGTTCAGTTCTTCCTGTTGCCAAAGAATCGGCTTGCTGCGTACAGCCATTGCTGCAGCGCTGTTGCTTGAATCGGTGTTCGTATGTGCTGAACTAAGGAGACGTTGTTTCTCTTCTTGGGAGATTGAAGAGTAGGCCTGGCGAATATAAGGCAAAGGATTCATGAGCAGGATTTGACCTTGAATTGCACTATAAGTTTCGTTTAGACCCATTAGAAACTACATCAATTTCTGTCGATCGGCTTGTGCTATGTCTGAATGTGTTCCTAACTCATCCTATAAACTTTTCAACTTAGTATAGTAAGCAGAGACAGAGAGTTGCTCTTGTCGAAGAGAGGCAATATCTCGTTGTATCTCGAAGATGCGAGTTGCATTGCCTTAAGAGAAATGCTCATAGAGATCTTCCCAAACCTCATGAGCAGTAGGATAATAAGTCACACTGTCAGCTATTTCTAGATTGCAAGAATTGACGATCCAGGAATGAACCATATCATTGCATCTCGACTAAGTTGCATAGCCTTCAGGATCAGTTTCTTCTGAAGAAACTTTGATAGAACCATTGACAAATCCGAGCTTGTTCTTGGAGTTTAAAGCTTGAACCATAGCCCTTTTCTAACCAAAATAATTATCTCCATTTAGAGGTTTGGAGACGAGAATCAATCCGGGGTTATCCGAATGGTGAGTGAAGAAGGGATTGTAGAGATCTGCCCTGGAGGAATCAGTAAAAATCTCGATTTTTATAGATCAAAACTCCGCTGGTTTTTTAAATATCCTCAAGGGCCATGAAGGCTGATGAAAAAGAGAGATGCTACACGAAAGATTAAGGTGCAGCGAGCCCTTGCTCTGATACTATGTAAAGTATGAGAAAAAAATAGAATGGGAAGAAATAATTTTCATTGATATTTGATTAAGTATATATACACATATGGTGACTTGTTATACATGCTAAGATCCCTACAATTAAGCTATGCAATCAAACTACATATAGAAATATATATTTACTCAATATAATGAATAAATGGATTCTACTTTCCAATACAAATCGTCTCGACGTAATCCATAAAGTTGTTGCCGCTGCCCATTGTGAGTAAAGGTCATTACCAACTTGCTGTAATCAGTTTCAATTGGACCCAAAGTCACCAACCATTGTACCCTAAGGACCACCTGACAGGCTGCTACTGGGAGGATATAAAAGTCAGCTGTTATGACATGATTTTGGATGAGCAATCTGAGATTTAAACATCTTCCTGTGCACTTAATTTTTTCACAATTCCCGACGGTTACTTGAAAAGATCGATCACGTACCACTAGTAGAGCAAGTTTTTTTACAATTGACTGGTCAATAAAATCGTGTATACTTCCCCTGTCGATAAGAACTGTGACTTCTCTATTTCTAATTTTTCCTTTCATTCGAAGAGTTTGTGGATGATTGGTTCCTGACATTGTACGGAAAGATATGTCGGGTTGCGATTCTGTCGGTGATAATTCTGCCTTGGTGTTGTGGTCATCATCTTGTAAACTCAGTGGGCAATCCTCTATCATAAAGAGTTGAAGACGCTGACATCTATGGCACGGCACATACTTCTCATCACAAGTAAAAACAAAGACCTTTCTCTCGCAGGTCTCTCGCCTCTTGCCCAAATAGGGGACAAACGAGAAGGTTAAAGGTTGGAGTCATTTGCTGGTTTGGAGGGGGACCAAAGAGTCCTGTTGTGGGGTTGTTTTGGTTTCGCTGGGAAGGGCCTGCATGAACAAACCTAAAAACACTACCATTGCCATTCTTCTTTTGTAAGGAATTTAGCTCCTTAATCAAACGCGCAACTCCGATTGCGTCTGATAAAGTTTTTGGTTGTTTCACCTTGATGTCTGCTCAGATGTTGTCTCGCAATCCAGTAATAAAACACTCAACAAGAAACTGGTCAGGTAGGTTATCAATGTTGTGAGAGAGTTTTTCGAAGGCTTTTTGGTAGGCTGCCACCGTTGAAGTTTATTTGAGACGTGTTAAAACTTCGAATGAGTCTTCATAATCCATTGGTCTGAATCGTAGAAACACTGCCTTAGTAAATTCTGCCCAAGTCAGTAGACCACAAAATTTCATCAACCATCTATGCCATTGAAGAGCGATCCCCTCCAAATGGAATGAGGCTAACTGTATCTGTTGTTCCGAGGCTATATTCTTAAATTCAAAGAATTGTTTCGCCTTATAGATCCAACCATTCGGATCCTCTCCATTGAAATTTGGAAAGGTTAGTTTGAGATGGTGATGGTGGTTAGAAAGGTATGAAGAGGCTGGTTTTACGGCTTGGTGAGAAGATGCTGTAGATGCAAAAGGATTAACTTCAGAGGCAATTACCGGTGAGGCTTGGGAGGCACGAAGAGATTGAAGCTCTGATAATACAGTCTGTAGAGTAGCA
The DNA here is from genome assembly GCA_030444775.1 of Atalantia buxifolia. Classification (NCBI taxonomy): domain Eukaryota; kingdom Viridiplantae; phylum Streptophyta; class Magnoliopsida; order Sapindales; family Rutaceae; genus Atalantia; species Atalantia buxifolia. The sequence goes on along the minus strand of CM059835.1, from coordinate 40,354,126 downwards.
TGAACTTGGTCTAGGCTAGACTCATGATGACCTAAGATTTCTCGAACCTCATTTCAAAACTCAGCGTTTGATTGATTTCAGGTAGCCATTTTTTCAAAAAATCGGCTCTGATACCAAGTGATAGTTTAGTTTCCAGTTTAGAAAGGGAAGTCAAAGAATTAGAGAGAAGAATATGAATTGATTAGAAGGGAAAAGACATCTTTATTCCAATTATCAATCATTACAAGTCCATTAAGGTCTTTTAGATAGGCTGGTACACTCTGAAACTAGAAAAAAGGAAAAACACGTGCAAGTCCAGTAAGCACTACACTTGAAAATATGAACATGAACACTTAAAATATGAACGTTCATGACTGCCACTAAATACATGCACCAACTTCTTTATTTTATTCTAACTAAGTAAACAACCATGAGAAGAACTTGAGCCCCATGCACGTCTGCATGCCTTGCATGGCTTGCAACCTTTGCATGGCTTGTGTTCGTATCAGTCATCCCCTGTGAGGATGATATCATCCAAATAAATAATAAGTACTGCTATCTTCCTATCTTTGAAGTGTCTAAAAAACATGGTGTGATCACTTTGAGCTTGAGCATAACCCTGACCTTTGACTGACCTAGTAAATTTTTCAAACTAAGCCTTAGGAGATTGCTTGAGGCTATATAATGACTTCTTCAGCTTGCAAATTTTAGACTGAAAATTTCCTTCAAATCTAGGGGGAGAGTCCTTGTACACGTTTTCCTCTAGATCACCATTCAGAAATACATTCTTTAAATCAAGTTGTTGTAGTGACCAATCAACATATACCGTCATTGAGAGAAGCACCCTGACAGTATTTAATTTTTCCACTAGAGCAAAGGTTTCAAGCTAGTCGATGCCATAGGTTTTAGCAAATCCCTTAGCCACGAACTGAGCTTTGTACCGTTCCAATATCCCATTGGAATTATACTTGATGGTAAAGACCCATTTACACCCTATTGTCTTTTTCCCCTTTGGTAAGTCTGTTACTTCCCATGTTTGATTCTTCTCAAGAGCCCACATCTCCTCTTCGATAGCCTTTCTCCACTCTGGAACTCTTAATGCTTCCTGTACATTCTTTAGAACTTCCACAGAAGAAAGTTGAGAAGTAAAAGCCAAAAAATTGGGAGATAATTTATCATAAGAGACATAGTTAGACATGGGATATTTGGTACAAGAACGCACCCCCTTTCGTGACGCAATAGGAAGATCCAAATCATCAAACTTTGGATTAGATGAATTTTTACCTGAAGACTCAGACACAATAGGTTCTACCTTCAGTTTGGATTCTTGATTGTGAAGAGAAGTGAGAACTATATCATTTGCTCGATAATTTCTTCTAATATAAGTTTGCAAAGTTTTTGATCACGTTCTTGTCTCTTTCACTAGGAGAATTTGACTCTGTTATTGGCACTAAAGGCAAGGAATCCAAATTCTTGTTATTCTTAATATTTATTTGTTTTTCAAATTTCTTTTGACTGGTAGATTGGATAGAGATATTTGATTTTTCTGGATTGTTATTTTAGAAAGATTCTTTTGAAGGAAAATATGTTGTAATTGAAATCGGATATTCCTCTATCCAATCGATGGCGCTATCTGTAATCTTTTGATCAATCTTTTGACCTGCAATATGGAAAACATCATCTTCTACTAGTTCTTCCTTGTGCCTTATCCCCGGAAGATGTTTTTCAAAAAAAGGTTTGTCTTCAAAAAATGTTACATCCATGGTTATAAACATTTTGTTGGAAATAGGATCAAAATACTTATACCCTTTTTAAGTGGTTGCATATCCAACAAAAATACATTTTCTTGCTCGAGGATCTAACTTACCTTGGCCATGTTCATGATTATGTACAAAAGCAACGCACCCAAATTTTTTTTAATGCAATTCCTTATATTAATCGAGAATTAGGATAACGTGTTTTGAAGAAATCCATAAGAGTTTGAAAATTCAAAACTTTTGAGGGCATTCTGTTCATAAGGTAAGTAGCAGTATAAATTGCTTCACCCTATAGATATTTAGGAACGTTTTTTGAAAAAATCAACGCTCTTGCCACTTCCAGAAGATGTTTATTCTTTCTTTCAACTACCCCGTTCTATTGAGGTGTATTATTACAAGAACTTTGATGCACAATTCCCTTTTCAAGAAAACTTTTTCTCAAAATTTTATTAAAAACATCTTTTCCATTGTCACTTCAAATGATTTTAATTTTTTCTTGAAATTGTATTAGAACCATGGTGTAAAAACTTGAAAAAACACTTTCAACCTCTGATTTTTCTTTTAACAAATAAACCCAACAAACTCTAGTGTGATCGTCAATGACTGTAACAAACCATTTTTTTCTTGACAGAGTAGGAATTCTATTTAGTCCCCATACATTAGTATGTAATAATACAAATGATTTTGAGGGTTGATAAGGCTTAGAAAATGTAGATCGACGATGTTTAGCTAATTGACAGATTTCACATTGAAAAAGAGATGGATCTTTATTATTAAACAAGTTTGGCAATAGATATCTTAAATAATAAAAATTAGGATGGCTTAATCTAAAGTGCTATAACATAATCTTTTTATCATAGTAATTGAGACCGAACCATAACATGTATTTTGAATTGGCCTTATCATAATTGATCCATCTTCAAAGAAGTAAAAGTCCTCCACTTTCTCTAGCACATCCAATCATCCTCCCTGTGGTCATTTCCTGAAACTCATAGAAAGAAGAGAAAAAATTAACTCAACACTTAAGATCACTAGTTATTTTACTTATAGACAGTAAATTGCAAGACAAGTTTGGAACGTGAAGAACTTTATGGAGTATTAAAGTAGGAGAAATAACAATAAAACTCGTGCCAACTATTATGGATAATGATCCATCGGCAATCTTCATATTTTTTATTGCCTTTACATGGACTATAAGACGAGAATAAATGTAATGAGCAGGTTATGTGGTCAGTGGCCCCTTGTATTTTGCAAACCGACTTAGAAAAGGAGGAGGTATCACCACAGGTTGGAGTTTCGTTATGGTAGGTTGCGCATCTTGAGATTTAGGCATCAATTCATTCTTCTCAAGCTCATCTTCTACATGCTTTGTCACTTTCCTACTAGGCTCTTGCAACTCCTTCCCACTTCTAAGGATGACAGCACTAGCGTTTTAATTTGGATTCACCTCAGATTGTGAAGGCAATCTCCCTAATACTTGAGACTCCAGACGGCTCACTGTAGGCGCCAATTGACTCATTTGGTTCTTCAAATTCTAAATGCATTGCGATTACCTGCTGAAATTGTTAGTGTTAGTCGCAAGTGATTTAATAATTTCTTCAAGAGATATACCGACTTGGAGTTTGATGTAGAGAGGTAGGTTGCCTTGGTAGGTATTGTTGTGGGAATCTGACGGCTAACTCCATAGTGAAGTTGGGATGATCCTTCTATCCCGGGTTGTATGTTTGTGCATAAGGATCATATCTCCTCGAGGCATGCTTGGAAATCCTCCAACTTCATTGGCTTGTTCAACGGGTTCTTCTTGAAGTGTGGGATACATATCAGTTGAATGACCCATATTGGAACAAATGCAACAAGTCTTCTGTTGCACATTACCTACAACAAACTTATTTCTCTTGTGGAAAAGTTTATCTAAACCTTGATCAATAGAAGAAATATTCACTTCATTCACCTTCCTTGAAGTAGGATCTTTTGTTGCCAAACTGTTGTGCATTGGCAGCCATATTTGAAATCAACTCCCTTACTTGAGTAGAGGTCTTGTTCACCAACACACCCCCACTAGCATCATCTATCATACTCATATCCATCAATGGTAGTCCTTCATAAAAGTATTGAATAAGAAGTTTATCAGATATCGATCTTAGAGGACAATTTGGCACACAATTGTTTGAATCGCTCCCAATACTCATACAAAGTTTCCCCATGAAGTTGTCTGATCCCACAAATATTTTTTCTAATGTTGATTCCACAAATATTTTTTCTAATGTTGGCAGCTCTTGAAGCAGGAAAGTACTTCTCGAAGAACTGCTTCTTCAAACCATTCCATGTTGTAATCGATCCAGGAGCCAAGTAGTACAACTAGTCTTTAGTTAGCCTATCTAAAGAGAAAGGAAAAGTACGCAGCTTAATCTACTCTTCAATCACGCCTTATGGCCTCATACTTGAACACACAACATGAAACTCCTTGAGATGTTTATGAGGATCTTCACCTACAAAACCATGAAACTTGGGTAATAAATGAATAAGACCAGACTTTAATTCAAAATTTACCTCCAAGTCTACATATTGAATGCAAAGTGGTTGCTGATTCAAGTTTGGTTCAGCTAACTCTCTAAGAGTTCTTTCTACAGGTGCAGCTCTATCCATCACTTGTTCTTCTGAATCGCTAGACGATTCAACCAAATCAAGCACCAAGCACCGTATCTATTTTGAAAAGCGAGGCGATGAGGATCGTTGCTTAGCTCGCCGTCTGTCATTGTCTCATTTGGTGAGCTGTCTTCTCAACTTCAGGATCAAATGAAAGTGTACTTATACGAGAAGAACGAACCATGCACCAAGTAAATTGTAAAAATGATTAAATAAACGACACCAATCCCCGGCAATGGTGCCAAAATTTGATGGTTATCGAAGCCAGCAAAAAATAAAAACCTACTTTAAATAAATTATATATAGTGATTGAGCAGGGTCATGTTCACAGAGATCGGTAATTACTTAAATCCTTTTAAAATGTAAAATGTAAAATGGGGGGATTGTTGACAATAATAAAAATCAAACTAAAATAACAAGAATGCAAATTCAAATTGTAATTCAAATTGAGAAAAGCTCTGGTTGAAGGAATTAACTGCCTTTTGATTCGAATACGATCATTGATTCAAATATAAATCATTACTACTTATGAATAGACCGATTATAGCTACTGAGACCCTCTAATAGTCAATCTCTCCTTAACTAGTCGATAACCAAAGTATGACCATTGGTTATTTCCTAATCAATAGACAACCCTAGATACAATCATAGGATTTAATCAATTTAAACTGAAAAATCGAGAGACTCAAATCCTAATTAACAAACGCATACGATGATTGATTTAAATTAGATTGTTTATTCTCATAACACACACTTGATCACTATGCTATTTATCACAAACATTAAAATCTTCATACAATGAATCTTTTAATTGACAATAGATTAAGTTGATAATTAAATAGCGGTCAATTATCTAATTAACAAACATAATCATGACAATAATTTAGAGAATAAACAAATACCCAAAAAGTAATAAAACAATTAAAACATAATAAAGATCTCACAGTAATGATGAATCAAAGCTTTATTAACCTTCAACCAGAATAATAGGTTTAGTTCTTCATATAGAGTAGAGAAAAATTTAGATTTAGGGTTTTTCCTTCTTTCTCCCTTCCCTCCTTTTCTCCTTCAGAGTTCTTCCAAAAATCAAATACTAATATCTAAAATATTATCTAAATATTAAATTCAAAATTACAAAAATAACTAAAAAAGCACGTTAAAATAAAAACTGCAGGTCCTTAGTTAACAGCACGCGCCTACGCCTTATCAACAAAGTTCTTCTAAAGCTCATAATTTCTCTAGGAAAACAATCATCCTCAAAAATTATCTTGTTGCTCAATTTTAGCACCAATCAATAGAATTGCACCTGCAAAAATAAAACACAAGTAAATCACTATTATTAAGTGCAAAACATCGATATTAAAAAAGTAAACAATGCAAAACTAGTGCATAAATTGCACTTTAACAATCACTATATAATTTTTTTTTAAAAGCAATGGCCTTATGCCAAATAGACATCAAGTAGAAATTTTGTTCATAATCAGAAGGTACAAAAAGTTGAGAAACAAGGTAAGATTGAAAAAAAGAATACATCAAGTTAATGGAAATGGTAGTTTGTCTTCCCATAATGTCATTGAGAATCAGTTGATGAATATTGGCAGGAGGAGAATCCCAGTGTAGCCCAGCATTCGCAAGAGTCAGCCACTAATTTTTTTTTTCTTGACAAATGTGAAAGGCATAGAAAACATAAATGATGGAAGGGGTTTCCGATGTAACTTTACATTTTAGCCTTCTTAAATTTCTTAAATTGAGACAATGTTGTGGATGTCATCTAATTTCGGTAGTGTTTGTTATTTTATTTGAAATCTTAATATATCTAAATTAGTTTGAATTTTGAATAGAGCGAAATATTTAAATTTGAATAACTTTTTTTTGTCTGAATCACTACAAATAAGTACTAAGTTGTTGTAATAAAAAAAAAGTACTAAGTTTTTTTTAACTTAAAAAAAATGAAAATCAGTATTTTTACATCTATACCCTTACAAATTATAAATGTTAAACAATTAATAACATCTCATAGAATATTAATAAGATAATAAATTTTTATAATATAATCATTCTCAAGTGAGTACAACCCTTTTAATATTTTAAATTAGTATGTGTTAATCAATTTTATTGTTATTTATGATGTTTATATGAAAAATATATATTAAAAATTATAAAGATAAATAATGCTAATTTCAAGAAAATAAAAAATAAAATTAACAATAGTCTACCACTATATTATCGCAATTTATAGGGATGAGTAATAATGCTAATTATTAAACTTGTTTAGGTATAAATGAAAATTAATTAATTAGATAGGGATATTTTGGAGAATATATTTTAATAATGTCATTCAGACTTTTTAGATTAAGTAAAAAGTTAAAAAAAAATTAGCTTAATAACTTAATAAGTTGAAAATTTTCATTAAGTTAAAAAAAACAAACAGACTTAATGACTTAACTAATTGCAATTAAGTCAATTAAGTCATTAAGTCAAAAAAACAAATGACCTTGTAGTTGATAAAACTTTTTAGATTAATACACAAAGTCTGGGTTCAAATCTCACTTATATAGTTATAGTAAAACCTTTCTATAGTGAAATTGTATATTGGAATAACTTCCATGTAATCATAAAAGATTTTGATCCCAATTTGAATAAGTTATAAATAAAAATAAATTCCACATTATTATAAGTTTTTTAGGTCTCATTTTAAGTAACTTGCATATAAATGGCAATAATTATTTCTATATTGTAAAAAATAATATGCAATGTTACATTAAAAGTTTAACATGGAATAATTATTTTTAAAAGTTGTTAGGAATAATGATTTATTCTTTAGAGTTATTATGAAATCTCTGAACTTGCTCGCTAGTATGGATACCTTATTAAAGTCAAAATATTTATGACTTCTTAAGTATGTTTAGAGCTTTATGGCATAAAAATTTTTGTATTTCCATGCTATCATACTCGAGATTATCTCCTTTTGCTTCTTATCTAACTGTAGCAATGATTTTTTCTTCAGTAAAAATATACATGACTTGATGCTCATTTGGATGATTGATGAAGATAAAATATCTATTCGATTAACATAGTGAAGTTGTTGAATCTGATCTCCTAATTCTAAAATGACTTTTTGATTCTCAGACAAGTTCCATTAATTAATTATTAATGTATTTACCTTAATATTTCTTGCATTAAACATAACTAAGTCAAAATAAAAAATTTTGTAACTAAAACTCTACTAAAATATAATCTCCTTGTTGCAATAAAATTAGATTGGTTACAACATTATAACTATAAAGAAATTTTACTGTATAACAATTTACTAAGTTTATTTAAAAAAAGAAAAAATAAAGAATATCATTAATATCACAGGCATTTATTTATTTTCCGGTAAACAAGCATTTCATAAAGAATAAATGAGTTTTGCGTACATGATAAGTTTGATGAAGTCAAGCAAAGACCATCCCCAGCCTTTTTTGTCTTCGTCTACGTTTACTTGGAAAAAATGACGCAAAATCATTATTTTCTTATTCACCACATGTCAATGTCCTAGACAACGAATTTCGATTGAGAGCGCAAACTTAATTCAACGAAAAGAAATTATTTTTTTTTTGGTATTTAGAATATTAGAATTTAGAAAATTGAAACTTCAAAAGTCTCTCTTTGAAGTCATGAAACAAAGCAATAGGTCATGGTGACTTTTCCTTGTGAGTTGCGTGGAAATTATATTCATGAATCATGCCATATAAGCATGGGCGGACCAGCTAAGGGCTAAGGGTCAAGGGCTATTGATTTTTTTTTAAATATATCTTAAATCCTTTTTAAAAAAGTTAAATAAAAAAACTTAAACATATTTTTTATATAATAAAAAATTTATAATTTAATAATTAGAGTATTGTTATGATTTTAGAGTTTTGGTTCAAATTTTTATAGTTATATTATTTTATTTTTAAAATATGTTGTGAAAATTATTTAGAAAAAGAATATTTTCATCCATATAAAATGAATAATTTATTTCAATTATTATTTAAAATTTAAAAGAAAATAAAGTAATGAAATTTTATATGCATGGAACTTAAAATATGTTGAAATAAACATTTAGTGAGAGCACCCCAAATTAAATAATTTTTTTTAATTAAACCCCCATTTTAATTGGGCAGCCCGTATAAGTAAAGACAGTCAAGATAATGGGCAAATGAGTTACGGAGAGCATATCGAGTGCTTGATACGGCGCGCACGTGAACAAAAGAACATTGTTACCTGCACGGCAGTGAAAGCAGCCATGAGTAGTATTAGTTCTTTTGTTTATGTTCTTCTGTTTCTCGAATTACTTGCCGGAAGCAGAGCCACCCAAGAAATACGCTCAAAGATTATCCACGGTCTTCAGAGCCACCCAAGAAATACGCTCAAAGATTATGCATCTGCTGCTGAATTTGAAGCGTCTGATGGGCCAATGTTGTTAGGTAAAATATATAGTTTCTTATTTCCTTCATTCTTTTAAGAGTTTCGTTTGTTTAATTTGAGCTTTTAGTAATAGGTTTTTGAGGGGATCATTCGGCTTCCTAGTTAAGTTGATTATTTTGAGATTTTATTATTTTTTGTTTCATTACCTTGGAAGCCCAGAATTCATATTTGAATTGAAGTCTATAGAGCATATATAGGTCCAGCTATATAAAATTTTCAGTTTTCAAACTTTTGTCTGAATTATGAGCTTTTTTTTATTTTTTATAATCTAAAACCAATAGAATATAACTATCTGGATACGGACTTATTTTCAGAGTCATTCTAAATTTTTTTTTTCACTCTTTTATACGATTGTTGGGTCCTTACCTATCAGCTTAAGTTTTTGGATCAATCGATTTCTCTAATACTATGCAATATTTTGGGCACTCGGCATCAATCTTACATAGCTTAGTCAATTAACTGCGCAAACTTAATCAATCATCCGAAAATTTGTTTTGTAGGCAATAAGAAACTTCCATGGGAGAATCTTGAATATCTTGACCTTCGGTCCAACTTGCTTCAAGGACCGGTTCCAGCTCCATCATCTAATATGAAAGTCTATTTGATCTCAAACAATAAGTTCATCGGAGAGATACCTCGCTTGATCTGCAACACAAGCACCATTGAAATTCTTGATCTATCCAACAACAGCTTGAGTGGCACCATCCCAGAGTGCATTGGAAACTTTAGCAAGAGTCTGCGAGTGTTGGATTTGCGGAAGAATAGATTCCATGGCACAATTCCTGAAACATTTCCAAAGGGCAATAATTTGACGACTCTTAACTTCAATGGCAATGAACTCGTAGGGTCAGTCCCAAGATCTTTGCTCAATTGTGCAAATCTTCAAGTTCTTGATCTCGGCAACAACAAGATGAAGGATACGTTCCCACATTGGCTGGGAACACTTCGGGAGCTTCAGGTTCTTATTCTACGTTCGAATAAGTTTTACGGTCATTTAAGGGATCATTATTATTTCTCTAAGTTGAGAATCCTTGATCTCTCGAACAACAACTTTACTGGCTCTCTTCCAGCAATGTTCTTTAAAAATATGAAAGCCATGGCGGATATTGGTGAAGCAGCAGATGAAAAGAAGTCGAAGTACATGGGGGAAACTTACTATGAAGATTCTGTGACGCTGATAATAAAGCGGCAGGAGGTGAAACTAATGAAGATTCTTACTATTTTCACTACCATTGATCTTTCAAAGAACAGCTTTCATGGAGAAATTCCTGAACTAATGGGGAAGCTTCATTCACTCCGGCTCCTGAATCTTTCTCAAAACGTTCTATCAGGCAACATCCCTTCATCATTGGGAGATTTGACGGATCTAGAGTCCTTAGACCTCTCTTCGAACATTCTTGATGGGGTAATTCCAAGGGAGTTAACAAGATTGACATTTCTGGCAGTTCTGAACCTTTCGCGAAACAAACTCGAGGGATCTATACCTGAAGGCAACCAATTTGCTACCTTTTCGAGTGATTCATATGGTGGAAACTTGGGATTATGTGGATTTCCACTGTCGAAAAATTGCAGCAATGATGAGCTGCCGCAATCATCCTCAGTGTTAGAAGATGATTCAGAGTCTGAAATTGGATTTGGTTGGAAAGTTGTGTTGATGGGTTACGGGTGCGGAACTGTGTTTGGAATGATGTTGGGATACATTTTACTTTCCACTGGAAACCCTCAATGGATTATAGGCATAGTTGAAGGAAAAAACCATAGAAAGGTGAGAAGACAGAATAAGAAACTTAAAGGCAGACGAAATTAATTTAGTGTATGCAAATGCAAGTAGTACAAAGCCATTCTATAATTTTGTCAAAAGTGTAAAATTGAGTGCAAGTTACAAATTGATATCCTGCAAATGCATGCTTCTTTAAAAAAAATATGTCGGAGAGACTCTGTTCCTCCTGGGTTTCTCAGTTTTCATCCTCCCCCATTATGAACTTCAAGCATCCTACTCTCATCAAGTTACACGCACCAGTTGTTAACAGTAACAGAGATAAGAAATATTTATCCTATACAAAAGCCAAATTTTATGTCAAGGTTTAAATGAAATCAAGTTATAGTCGATTAATCCCTGAATTTCAACAGCTTTGATTACTCAAGTTTCTTCAGGTTTTAGCCTTTTCCCTAATTTGATGGTTAGCTTCCATTCGAAATCTCCCGCTTGTCCAAACTAGTTTCATTTTGACATCTCTCACAATTCTTTGACACTTCAAACACTACATTTGGAAGCGTTGGTCCTCAATCTGAGTTAAAGCAACTTTTTCTTGATGAAGTAGACATAGTCTTCTGATTTTGTAATACCTAGTTCGTTGATGAATCCATCTTCCTCTATGACATGTCTGAGTATCTCTCTTTGTTAGTTGGATGGGAATAACATGAAAGTGTTGCATTTAATGTGACTATCTGCAAATATTAATAATAAGTATAAAAACAAACCCAAGATAAGCTTCATAGGATACAGCAAAGTTCGTTACAACGATAACATAGTTTGTTACAATGATAACATTGCTTATTATATTTCCAATAACTTACAACTGCAACCTTCTCAGAATTAATGATCGAAGTTAGGTAAAGATGTAAACCTCATCATATCCCTTCCTGCAGTGAAGACAATATACAACAATCAAGTCAAGAAATTTATGTTGAAATCGGGATGTTGAACTAGTGCTGAGAAAAGATGCTATTGGCTTACCCAGCCTTCCCGCAATAGGTGGGACTGTAATTATAAATGAGGTTGTCAAGTACTTTCCGAGCAGGTGGCCTGTTTGATGACTTCCTAGCCTCACTGCAGCAAAGATGTAGAGTTTGATATTATAAGCCTCAGTCTCTTTAATTGTTTTACCGTTTGAGTACATTTAAAAGTAGAGACCTAATTTGAATTTCTTTTACTGAACAGATAACCCCATAATTAACCATACGGTGTTCCTAATCAGCTTTGTTCATTAAACACAACTATTAATTGTAATTTACTATAAATTTTGTTTGCTTGTTCAATTGTCCATATATACAAGTATGCGAACGACATTTGTTAACAAGACCAGATTATTTAAAAACCAACGAGAATGATAATATATTATGATTTATTTCTATGTTTCCTCTACATTTATTGAATAAAATATGGCATTAAGGAAAAGAAATAACAGAAGAACTATTAATGAAATTCTAGCATGTGCTTAAAAATGAAATTCGTAACATAAACAATCAAGCAGGTAATAAGAACTGACCTTATAAAAAAGTTTGCAGCTTGTTGAGTCACCCGAATGGCATCCTCTGTGTGTGGAATTGCTTTCGGCCCCCATTCAAAAGCATTTTTCTGCAGAATGTTTGGTCAGACTTTTCCTTCAAAACAGACTCAGTTGCATTACTAAGAAACTTGTTAAGGAAATACCTGATTTGGAGGAACAGGATGGATACAAACAAATATTTACTCATAGAACCACACAGAAACAGAGCTAGTCTAGTAAGATGTGACTCACAACATGAATGCCCAAAAAAAGAAAAAGAAAAATTGGCTTGATATATGCACGATGTAGTTGTCAAGATAAATCTCTGCTTCATACATAAATAATAATGTTCTAGCTTGGCCTGAAATCAAATCATCTTGAGAGAAATAAATAGTGTTGCCAGACAGCTGGTCCACAACATCACAAACATCTAGAGTTTAGCTCACAAATGTCACTCAAAAGGTTTGATTAACTAGATCAGTCTCCAATATTAAGCTTATCGATTTTGTAAATGAGGTGCAGCTAAAATCACTGTTAACTGCATTGAAATTTATACCTCTGGATGCCATTGGAAGGCAGTCACAGGATAGTTATAAGCTTGCACTGTCGAGACATAGACCTGATAATGATTAATAACAGAAGTTAGAATTGATAACACTGGATAAATTGCTATTAAAATATCAAGAATTCAGGCATATATCCTGAGTCTGTATATATATTAAAAACAAATTCAATAAAGGAATATTTGCTCCTGTACCTTATTATATTCATCCAAGCTTGTTGTCAAGATCTTAAAAAACTTAGCTAGATCCTGGTTCGCTTGCATCCTTTCAGGTGAAATGCCATACTGTTTAATGGTACAATGCATAAATTTCAGATCAACCAAATTATTTACTCAATCATTCATAATAATTTAAAAAATCTAAACATTTTTAGAGTCCATTGTCTCCCAAAATTGAAGTCCATGTTCTAAAGAATCAATTTCACAAGAAGTCCATATAAATGGAATTCTTTCAAGAATCAAAGAGGCTCACGACAAAGCAGGATTACCAAAAAAGCCTGCTTATTAGACCCAACTCTTTCATGGAGCTAGATATTCATGAGTGACTAGTATTATTACACAAGATGAGGGAAATTAAAACAGAGAATCGAATCTGACAATAAAAAGATGGTTGTTTTAGAACATAAAGCTTAACACATTTTTAAGAAATTGAATCTAGGTACACAAATGCAAAGCAAGTTAACCATGCAAGAAGCACAATTTTCTTACATGGTGGTTTTGCATAACCAGGCAATCCGTACTCAACTTCTTAAGCAGCTCCGGGGGAAATCTGCAAAATGCGCATGAGTATCACATTGCAAAATCATGTCATTCCGAAAGCTTAATACCAATAAGAAAATAAAACAATCTGGATTAAGCTGCAAAAAATGTTAAAGACAGCATGAAATCTTTTTCTTACTCATGACAAGACTATCCAGAAACTTTTGGATATTGTGTACAGCTTCATTATCAATATTGTGTCAAAGTGTTTGAAAATCAAAAAATGGTAAGTATGCTGAGAAAGTTACATGTGAAAAGGTTCTTAGCATCACTAATTGTAACAACCTGAGAATCAATTAAACAGCAATGAAAACTATATACCTTTGGAACAATGTTCCTTCAATATTAATGTTTTTGACGAATTGGAGGGTAGATGCCTGATTTGCTCCATCAAATGTTTCCAGAATGTTTCTGTCCTATTGTTGAGGAAGAGAAAACAATAAAAATAAAATTAAAAATAGTGAACAGCAAAAGCATTCAGCAATGAGGAAAGAGTACCATCATATTATAATAGTTGTAAGCAGTAAAAGACATTTTTCTTACACGAGACAAACTAAAAGCATACAGTAAAGCCATAAGAAGCACACACGTAGTATGCATACAAAATCCAAATTGAAATTGAACAGCAGGATATTAATCAAGAGACGAGCAAAACATGTTTCAAGCCTAAAATGAGCACAAGTTAATCAGACACAAAATTGGAAAGCTACGCTAACCAACCAGAAAATCAAAACGGGTGAAGGGTGAAAAATTACCTTGCTAACGATCATTGATAAAAGTTCAAAGCCTAAGCAAATGGCATATACTGGAAAATGATCGCCCGCATCATTCTTCTCTAAAATTTTCTGCAAAATCGCAGAAAATAAGAAGCTTATACTAAGTACGAAATTTCAAGGCAAGTAAGAAAATATACCATTAACTTGCTTGACACAAAAATGCTAACATGCGTGCTTCCGCACACTTGAAAAAATGTACACATTCATGCTTCTGCCACAAAAATCATGCATTACTCTCTAATAAACATAACAACATTTAATATAATTTACCTTGAAAATTTTTTCAACAATATCGTAGTACAAACCGTTTTTAGCCCAACCGCCAGTATACAGTATACCGTTCACCAATTCAAGCTTCTGCAACACGCAACACAACATAACGCAACAGATTAACTCAACTAATTAACAACAATTAATAACAAATTTAAAAAGACAAAACATTAAATTGTATAATTATTTTTTTCATTTACCTCAAAAAGAATCTCTTCAGGTTCATTGAAAATGAGAGGGATGACACGAGCGCCTCCTGATTCAACGAACTTCACGTACGACGCGGCGATATAAGACGCGTTGGTGGCGTTACTCAGCCTCCCCGAAGCGCCGTCGCCCGGATGACTTAGAATACCGATCACCGGCCGGTAATTCAAACTCGGATCGGGAGCAGGACAATGAGCAGAGAAGGTAGTACTCACTGAGTCAGCATTATGCTGTTGACTCGGTAAAAGAATCGTCGACGACTTGGCCTCGGCGAAAGAAAGTTCGTTGAAGAGGCACAGAAGAATCGGAATCCAGATGCAGTTCCGCCTAGTGGGAGACGAGGGCATTTTGGGAAAAATACTCAGTAGAAAGCAAAAGTCGTTGAGGGTAGATGGGTAAAAGAGGAAAGAGCTGCTGTGCCAGTAGCTTTATAGAGTGACGAGCTTGCACAGCGCGCCAATATGGTCAGACGTGTCACGTGTGAACCATGTGATAAAATATTTGTAATCCATTTTCACCACTTTCATGAAAAAAAAAAAAATTACATTCATAGATTTACTGAAATGACCAATATATTTAACCAATTTAATTTTTCGTCTACTGCTATTAACACAAGTGATTAGTACCTTAGAAATTTTTTGACAGTTCTATGAAATTTTAGAAGTTTGTAAAAAAAATTATATTTTATTTTCGCTTTATCTTTTCTTTATTAAATTTATGACGATAAATCTTTTTTCACATAAGGTTGAACAAAAATTTATAAGAAATGACTATATCTGTTATTTTTAAAGTCTAATAGATTCATAATAAATATAACGATTGATTTATATACAAGTCACTTGACCATAAATAATTAATAAACTATTATAATTCACTCAAGATTTGAATTGTCTAGTCAATCAAATAAAGTTGTTAGAAAATTATTCGATCATACTCCTTAGAGATAATAAAGGATCTCTTCGTCAACTAATATATAAATAAAAATTAGAAATTTAATTAAACACCTCATTAATTTGTTAATAATCATTCCCTACTAAAGATAGTTTTCCTAATTGTTACAATAATAATTTTTCATGTATAGTTGGCTACAAAGGGGAGATAAGTGTTTATCAAATGAAAACTTGCCTTTAAATAATAATACCTAAAATCTTAGGGGAAGTAAGAGATAATTCTCTCGGAGACTATCGAGATGGGTAGACAAGAGATTAGGGATGGTAAATTGGCCTATCTAAATTAGATATCCATATATTTAATCTAATTGGATTAGATATTATCCATCCAAAATCTTTTTGGATATGGATATGGATATTTTTAAAAATATCCAATTAGATATTGGATGGATATGGATATTTAATGGATATCTAAAATTTAATTAATTTATCCATTTAAAGTTAAACAAAATTATATTGTTAAACTAAAATTAAAAAAAACAACAAAATCTAATTTCCTCTTATATTAACCAGTGAATAATTTAAATTTCTCTTATATTAAAAACTAAAGTTTCTAAAAGGGAAATTATCCACCATCCACCCATTTTTTTTAACTTTTTTAAAAATGTACAATTCTTTTTTTTTTTTTGCTGGAATCCACCTGAACTTATATTTTTTTCACTTTTCTACTTCCGTTTGGGTACCGTTAAGAAAACTAACGGAATATTGTTTAAATGATTTTTTTACCCTCAAATGTAAAAGAAAATTTATCCACTGACAACCTGTTTTTTCGTAATTTTTTAGAAATACACAATTCTTAATTTTTTTTTTTGGCTGAACTCCACTTGAAGTTATATTATTTTGCACTTATCCACCACTATGTCGTTGTGAAATGACGATTTTACCCTTATGACGTTAGCAAAGTTATAACGGTCTCCAAACGGAAGTAGAAAAGTGAAAAGAAATGTAACTTCATATGGATTCCAGCAAAAAAAAAAAGAATTGTGTATTTTTAAAACACGGTGAAAAAACGGGTGGACGGTGGATAATTTCTCTTTCTAAAATTACGCTTTAATTTTTTAACTTACTTAATGCTATTAATAATTATCATTTTATTTTATTAATTTAATATTATAAATAGACTTCCACCGGAAAGTCGCCGGACCACTGCCGGAGGGTCGCCGGACCATCGCTGAACCTCACCGAAAGGTCGTCGGACCTCTGCCGGAAGGTCGCCGGACCTTTGCTGGACTTTACCGGACCTCTGGCACCAGCCACCAGACCGCCATTTTATTATATATATATATATATATATATTATTACTAATATAAACAGTTTAATAGCTAAATTTGATATTGTAATTTTAATTATTTTATATTATTATTTTGATATAATAAAAATAAAATATCCATGGATCTCCATATCTATATTGATAAAATCTATATCCATGTCCAATATTAAATACTAGATATGGATATGGATATATCCATTATGGATAATTATGGATTTATATTTGGATGAATATTATCCATCCATAATTGGATATTTGTCATCCCTGTAAAGAGATAGACGCTCGGAGAAGCAATTTTTTTTTTTCCTTCGTAATCTCTCTCACTAAAAAATTCTCTTTAACTGTGACCGGTGCGTATTAATTTTCGATTGATAATTTCATAATACTATTTTATGGTTGTTGTATTTTAAATTTGAGTATGCATTTAATATAATATATTTTTTATATTTAAAAAAAACAGAACATTAGTCAATTAAAAAAATATAAAAATAACGATCATGTGTGTTTTTAAACATATAATGGATATATATTTGATAGTACTATTTTTTAAAATAGTTTTTACCAAACAAAAAATGATAATTGTAGTTAAAAAGTTAATATAATAAAATTAATATAAGATTAATTGGTTTGAACTCCTTAATTAAAAATTAAACTTTTAAATAATTACAAAAAATATTAGAACACATCATGTGTTCAAAAGTTAATTACACATGCATGTTTTGAACAAAATAATTATCCATTAAAGTATTACATGTATAATCACACCACAAGCCACAGGGAAGTCCTATCATATATAACAATATTGTTTGAATTAAAAATAATGAAACTACTTTTAATAGGAGAATACTAATTAAAAAGTTGTACTTATTAAGAAGGGACATTACTAAATACTCACTAGAAATTTTCTGATATATCAATTCACCATGAAAGTTTTTTGACAATTATATATTGTAATCTAATGTTTCAACTGTTATAATTTTACCACCAAAATCTTATTGTTTGCTGAGATTACAAGAGTATTTGAAAATTTTCAAGTTGAAGTTATTTTTTTATTTTCTCAATTCTTTTACAGACTTTTATCTTTTTCCCTACACATCCGATTTATTATCGTATTCCAAAATAGAATTTTAGATTTTTTTAAGAGTCATAATACAGCCACAAACTCTTGTACAAACTTATTTTGTACAAACTGATGTGTCATTAATTTATTGGTTGAATAAAAATATAAAATAATAGAAATAAATCACGTGGGTCAAGAGATATTAAATTTAACCAATTTTATCATGTCACGTCAGTTTGTACAAAATAAATGCTATATCATTACTCTTTTTTTAATAGACTGACGGTAATTGAAAAGTTTTATGTATCTATAAACAAAATCGTTCATAATATTTTTTTCACTTGTACCAATAAATTTTGCTATGTTAAGCTCAATTATAATTAAACCCCCAAAATGATTCATATAATTTATATTACTATATTTAATTGATTTAAGTATAATTGGACTAATATGGTGAAATTTGTTTGTACAAGTGAAAAAAATACCATAAATTAGTTTTTTGATGCAAAAAAAAAAAATTAATTACTATCACTTTCTTGGAAAACTACTTGAAATTCTATTATGGGGATATTTCGATATAATAAAATTTTACTAACTAAAATAAGGAAAATAAAAAAAAAGACTCTATATCGAATGTCTATAAAAGAAAATTAAATTTTGAAAAAGAACTATGACAATAGGAAAATAATTTCATTCTAAAATTTCTTTAATACTAATGTGACTTCAATAGTTTTTTAATGGTGTTAAAATTTTAATGAAAATGATAATAACAAAAATATTAGGTGGCAAAATATATTTATCAAAAAAATATTAAAGGTAAATCGATATGTAAAAGAGCCTTTTTAGTGGATATGCGATAATATCTCTATTAAGAAACATAGCATTCAGTTCATTTAGACCTACTTGTGAATTCCTCTTGCATTCATATATTTCCCATTAAGACTTTTAAGGATTGAAAAGAAATACAGAGATGGTGAGTTAAAAAATATATATATATAGAAATAATCCACGCAAAATAGAAAAAAGAGGGAGTGATAAGTGTTGGATCACTAATTTGGCTTAAGACTATCTTGCATTATATTTAACATACTTCACACATAAAAATTACACCTACCAATTCAAAACAATTTCACAAAGTAATTTTACTTTTTTTAAAAAAATTTTAAAAGAATTTACAAGCTGCTACGAAACGATGCCACAAGACAGGATAGTCAATAGTGACTGACCAGGAAAGCAAAAAATACTTTATTATATAACAAATGTTATAAACGTGCAGCAAATGAGTTTCTGCAAGCATGATCTTGGAAGATCATGCCCCCTGCTTCTGTCGGCAGGTGCGGATACAGGGTTGAGGCGGGGGGTGGGGTAACAGACCCACAATTATCTTTTATTTATTTTTCTTAACACGATCAAATTAATACCAAAGTAATTTCTTTTTCTTTTTCTTTCTTCTCAAATCTCACCTATCGTTTTGGCTTTTTTTTTTTTTTCACCTTGTCAAATAACCTACGTCTTTATCAGTTCCGACCTTCACTGTCCTACAAAATTCTCTTTCAAATTAGCTAATTTTACTCAAATCATTTTTTTTTTCACTTTCGCTGTCTCATTAGGTATAGTGCGGGTATTCTTGTGACTCTTGATATTTACTCTCTATTTAAAAAATTGAGTCCGCACCTTTTTTAAAGTAATTAACAAGAGGCTAGAAAAAAAAAAAACGTGGTACATTTTCTCATGATTCTAGGTAAGAATGCCAATAAAAAGATACACGAAAAAGAAAGTTGTAGAAAAATGTATACTGCACTCCCTACTTAGAGTCAAATTCTTCCCCTGTAATGCATGTTGCCTGTGCTTTTATGACCTGAAGTCACATAGTTTGTTTAGAATTTCGCTGAGCTTTATCAATGAATACACTTAATTATCTTAAGTTGTCGAGTTTGCAAGAGCAGCTGAAAAGAGCCATAACTCAAGTGGTTGCCTCTTGGATATCTCCATATATTTGGATAGTAAAAGACGGTAATTATCTAATCCAATTACTTATACTATATTCTTAGTATAATTCTTAGTTTTGATATACATATATACATACATACATAAACTAATAGTGATAAATCTGATATTCCCACATCTACCGATAAATAATCTGTTAAATAAATTCCTTTAATAAATTACTAAAGCCTAAGCCTTTTGCCCGCTTTATTATCCAGTAAATCATGTGTGGAGTCGCTAATCCTTAAATGGACTTGGAGTCGCTAATCTCTTATCTTTCACATCACACCACACCCTTTAAAGTGAGCCTTAAAGAAGTGGTTGGTGTTCACATGTACTCCATCCGAAACATATCTTATCATATGATAAGTGATATAATGAAAACAGCATGAAGCCTAATGCCTTAGTTTTCACATATAGCCATCGCATGAATACTGTAAATGGTTTTCCATGCCCTATCTAATAGGAGGAAGATTTAGGTAGCTCGCATATCTGTTGCTTGATTCTGCATGTATGGAATATTATTTCATGGCAATAATTGCAAACAACAACTTTTGTATTGTAATTGCGTGTGTATGTGACAAGTCCCAAGTGTGATCATTAGGCGAGGCCTTTTCTAATAGTTTCATTTGATTGGGATTTGATTAAAACTCCATCTGATTTACCTTTATTTTCGGGCCTAAATTCACTGGCTTTTTGCCTGTGCATTTTTATGTGTCCGCAAGGCTATAATTACAAGTTTAAAGATTTAAGGATAAAATTATTTGCTCCATCAAGGTAACTTTTTTCCTTCTTGTGTCTGTTATTTTTTAAACAAATTGCGTCAATTATTTTTTCTACAACTGTGATTCATTATTTGTTTTTTGACAAAAAAATTAGTATGTTTTGCTGAACTTTCTAGTAGACTTAAATTTCAACTAGAGTGGTGATATTAGGCCCTCAATTTATATCTCTAGCTCCCATGTTTTAATAAATATTATTTATTCTAAACTTACCCTTATTAAAAAATAAAATAAATTAAAAATAAATAATTTTCTTCCCTCTTAAGCTCTCAATATATTAACTTCTTATTTCCTCATTTTTTAACTGATTCACAATTTGAATTAGATATGAACTCCTAATCAAAACCTAATTGAAATTAAAAAAAAACTGTCATGCAAAATCAGAACCAATATTATTAATAACGACAAAATTCATCACTTGTTTATAAAATTTAACAAAAATCAATATTAAAACTCATTATATGTTGATGAAGGTGATGGATTCATTAATGTGAAGAAGATAGGTGATGGTGGCGACGATGATGAACTTGTTGCTGATGAAATGATAAGGCTTATGACACGATGGAGAGAGAGAATAAAAAATAAAGAACAGCAATTTTTTTATTTTTTATAAAGATAATCCTTAAAAATAATAAGATAAACTGAAAAGTGGGGCTAGCTAGATATTTTGAGAGGGCCAAACGCTAATACTCTTTCAGTTGAATTACGAAGTCCAATGAGCTCAATTACCAGGCCCAGTTCTCTTTTTGGGCATGTTCTGTGCTGCTCCGGCTATGTTGAATCCAGTTGGGTCAGTGATTCAACTTTCATTTCACAAACCTATTTTGCAAACTACACCCACCAAGGCCTCCTCTACTCACAAAAATTTAGCCAACTTTCTACACTTTATGGGTTGAAATAATCTCACAAACCAGGAATGGATGTTGACCTGATGTTGTTAGCTACGAGTATAGCAAAAAGGAGAAATTAGATGATCGAAGCCATGAGTCTTCACACAGATACGGTTTCTAAGGGAAAAAACGCCTGCTATTGTTATTTATAAGTTCAGTAGAATTTTGCGAATACTTTGGTTTTTTTTTTTTTTTTTTGAGAACGAATACTCTGTTGTTAATAGTAAAGGCCAAGAAGAAAATAAGAAGCACACAAAAAGATAGGAAGAACCGTTGGATTGGCAAATTGAACTCCTTGGAAAATCGGCCACCAGCACCATTATTGTTAATCGGTATTTGTGCAAGAAGAACCATTGTGTCAGCAAACCCAAAAAAAAAACAATACTTTACTCACACACTTATTAAAGCTGGAACCGAAGACTTAAGTCCTAAGAAAATCATTTCTTACCAGTTACTACTGGAGCTACCTAAAACTTTAGTCTTAAGAAGACTATTTCTTGGTATTGCTGTTGGACCTTCAACAATCCGGAAGTTATTGCTTAAACGGAAGCTATCTGTCTAATAAAAAATTGTAATGCAAAACTAATCAGAGCCATGACTGTTGTGATTAAAACAGCCATTTTTCAAAATGAAATGAATGTTAAGCATGACTTTCCCTTTCAAATATACTACCCTTTCAAATCTTGAGCAATTAGCTTTTTGGTTTTTCACTAATAATTTCACAGACGAAATCCGTGACACCTTTTGATGAAATTGTGAAAGAATCATCGTTGCAAAGCATCAATTTCAGCAATCATAATAGGCTGTGTTAGCTTAGTTCCCAAGCAGATATGGCCATGGTACACGAAATAATCTTCAAATACCATCGCGATTCTGTAATAGCTCGAGACGGAACTGGTAAAAATTCTTACTACTTTTGATGCTATAGATATATTCCAAGCAACGATTTTCCCAGAGAATCCGACAATCATTTGGAAGCGTGGTTCATTTTTGACTCCTCAAATCTTTATCACAACAGACCTAACAAGTCATTCTTGAATCCTTGGACATCTCATCAAAAAACAAGCTTCACGAACAGGTTTCATGGCAACTGATATTTCTTGCAGTTTTCACGGCTTGTAAGGACATAGAGTAACAAATATATCATTGTAATCATATAACTACAGCTAAAATGGGGATATTTATCAGGAAGCCAACCAATTGCCGTCTAGGAGCCTTAGAAAATACTTCAGATTCAACTCTGATTATAGCAAGGTCTCCTCATCCAGATCATCCTCATGATATTCAACAGCCTATTCTCATCATAATGCCCATTATGGCAGTATGTACGACAGTGTTAGCATCTATTTATAAAATTATATATATATATATATATATAATTAAAGTTATTTACAATGACAGATGTTTACATTTCCGGCAATATTTTTCACCCTTCAATGTTTTTTACAAATGTGCCTCGACAGAATTCAGGGTTGATGTTAGGTAAAGATGTAAACCTCATCAAACCCCTTCCTGCAGTCAAGACAACGAATTTATAATCAGAACTAAATATCTATAGGGTGAAGCAGTCTCAAAAGAGGGGAAACAATAAAGAACATAGTTGCCTTACCCAGCCTTCCCACAAAATGTGGGCCTGTAATTGTAAATGAGATTGTCAAGCACTTTTTGAGCAGGAGGCCTGTTCACCGACCTCCGAGCCTCACTGCACCAAATATAATAGAGTTTGATGTCAGCCTAAGTTCTGTTGGTGCATATAATCATGGTATTACTAATTAAGTTTCGGTCTTCCAAATGTCAAGAACAGCTACTAATTTGTATTTTCAATAATTTGTTTACTTAATTAGTCCATATGCTTGTATATGCCAAAAAGAACGTTGAAGAAATGCAGAAAGGTATAGAATACCATTTATTGCAAATAAAAGGCAGTAGTTAGTAACGAAAGAGATGTCTCTATTAAGGAGATAAATTCACACTCTACCTTGATTTAGTAGTAACAGATCTTCTATTGCAAATAAAAGGCAGTCGTTAATAACCAAAGAGATGTCTCTATTAAGGAGATAAATTCACACTCTACCTTGATTTAGTAGTAACAGATCCATCATGCATCATGAGTTAATCATTTTGTTTTTTCTACATATTTTACAACCAAAAAGGAACTATATCCTAGTCAAAAAAATTAAATAGTCGTGTACTGAGAAATGATATTATAGCTCTACTTCATGTGTACCAATCAAACTTACAAAATAAACCATCTATGATTTTTATGATTTACAAGAAACAACCTGATAAAATAGTTTGCGACATGTTGAGTCACGTCAATGGCATCCTTTGAGTGTGGAATTGCTGATGATCCCCATTCAAAAGCATTTTTCTGTAGAATGATAGGTCAGTCATTTCATCTAAAATGGAAACAGTTGCATTACAAAGAAATCTATTAATAAAATACTCAAGAATAGTGGACTGAATCCGGAGAAACAGATCAACTCAAACATGAATGTACATGAACAAATGCATACTAACATAACCAGTCTAGCAACGAATATCTTTGAACATGAGCAATGCTAGGTATCCCAACATATAAGTCCCAACTGACGTGATATTTATCCATTAGATGTTGGTTAAGTAATTTTACTAGTTATCAAATCCATCATCCAATAGATATATGACACATGGCATTAGAACTCAAGTTGGGACTCAAATATTGGGATCCCAAAAATTATTGCTTTGAATATAAGTTTCAAATTAGTAAAATTATACAAACATTAAGAATACATGAAGCTTGGTCTATATTGTTCAAAACTAAACAATTCTGCATGCCAACCATCCAATATCCCCATGATAAATCTAATCTTATTGACCTGTACTGATCACCCTTCCTTAGACTCTAAAAATCTCCATAAAGTTATGCCCTTCAATTAATGGTCTTACTTTACCTTAAAGCCACGACGCCAAGTGCCCAAGCAGGCTTACAGTGCCTATTCCTACAACCCTCTGCTTACCACATTTTCCCACTATATCAGGGAGCATGAACTTTATTTTACAACAATCTCTTCACTTAATTGTTACATAGCATGATTATTAATCAATTTTTATCCCAATTACTAGTTTTTGATAACTTCACACTCTCTCTGTGGAAGTTTGAGAACCCAGAAGTACGCTCTCAGGCAGGCAACATCACACTACGTGTAGATCAGCCTCTTCAATCACATTTCTCCATATCCCATTTCAACTGATTTGCTCCTATATATTCAACAACAACAGTTCTACTGTGCATCTTCACGCAAGTTCTGAACCAAACAAAGAAATATATTTCACCTCAATTTTTGGTTTTCTGATAAGAGAGACCACGGAAACCACTCAAACGAGAAATACTGAGCATTTATTTGATATAACATATGTCTGATACAGATGATAAAGCTTGGCATGGATTCAACACAAGCAAAGAAAGAATGACATATCTAGTCAGCTTTTAGCTCAGATCATGAACATTTTGAGCTCAGTGCAAATGTTGCTCAAAAGCTTCACCACAAGAGGTTATATTTAACTTTGGGGCATGGCATGGGATTGGCACCCTCATTCACACTCCTCGTTTTTAAGATTGAATATGAAATATTATTTTTTGAGATTATTAGATTAAAAGCCAAATCAAGACAAGGTGAACCAACATCTGCAGCAATATTACAGTAGCTAATTGATAACTGGACCCCTCAGGTTATCCCACCTCTGTTAGAAAAAGAGCAGCTTTCTGTTATTAAGCTTATGATGAGAAACAGAGTGGTATGATATAAGGGTGAGATGCAACCCAACTAGCAAAAGCTCAGAATTGATTACCAAAAAAAAAAAGCGCTAAGCCAAGCCCCGGCAAGCTGAGTTCCAGCTACTTGAGAGTGGTTTATCTCATTTGAAGCACTATTTTTAAGATATGAAAAACCCAAAACAATTAAAAAAATTTGCAATTGCGGCACAACAAGGAACATTGTGAATCACACTGAAGTTCATACCTCTGGATGCCATTGAAAGGCAGTCACAGGATAGTCATAGGCTTGCACTGTGGAGACATAGACCTGATAATTATTAACATTTTAAAAAAAACCTGATTTGACATAGACATAGGCTTCCATGAAATAAGGAAAGGTTACATGTTGTACCTTATTATCCTCATCTGCACTTATTGGTAACATTTTAAAAAACCCTGACAGATCCAGGTTCTTTCGCAGTGTTTCAGGTGAAATGCCATACTGAAACAATGGCATAACACGTAAAGTCAGATCAACTAACTATTTAATAAACCACCCACACTAATTTCAAAATCAAAACATTTTTTTAGTTCATTTTTCAAAATCTGTGTCTGAGTTTGTAATAGAATAAGATGATCAAAGAGTCCAAATATACAGAATTCTTCACATGACCATGAATCAAAGATGAAAGAACAAAGCAAGAATGCCAATATGCTTGCAATTGGACCTGACTCATTCATCAAGCAAAGATTAGTCATAATGCTAGTATTATTTTCCCCAAGGCTTAGTCTATTTGCTAGCCATTCTTTGAAGAACAGCATGTTCTTAGTCTGTTCCTTACTAATATGCGAAAAAGCAGCATAAAAGAGGGAACAAAGGAGAGATATCAACTTGAGTTTGCAAAAGAATGAGTTGACCAAAGAGGTAATATGTACCAAATTCTTCCATGGCTATGACTCAAAGATGAAAGAAGAAATGAAATTGCCAATATACCAGCAAATTGGACCTGAATTGTTCATCAAGCAAAGATTAGTCATAATGCTAGCATTACTTTCCCCATGCTTAGTCTCTTTGCTAGCAGTTCTTCAAAGCAAGCATATTCTTATTCTGTTTTTGCTAAAATGCAAAAATGGACATAAAAGAGGGAAGGAAGAGGATCAACTTTAGTTTAAAAGATATAATGGATTTTATTCTTCAAAAATAATTCTTTGTTATAAATCTCAAAGTTTAAGAATCTTCAAGTAATTGAATCTGGCTACAGAAGTAGACGGCAAGTTAACAGTACAAGGTCTCACGTGATGGTTTTGCATGACAAGGCAATCTGTACTCAACTTTTTAATCAACTGCGGTGGAAACCTGCAAAATGGACATCAAAGTTGCAAATGAGGGACCATATGATTTGCTACTAATAATGTCATGCAAAAACTTAGAACCAACAAAAAGCAATTTAAATAGATAGTAGTTAAGTTGTTACATCATAAAAATGACATAAAACTATGCAATAATAAAAAATTATGTACCTTTGAAACAGTAAAAAGTTATATACCTTTGAAACACAGTTCCTTCAATACTAGTGTTTTCGATGAATTGAAGAGTAGATGCCTGATCTGCTGCATTAAATGATTCCAGAATATGTTTGTCCTATTATTGAGGAGGAAAAAATTACTTCAAATCAATAAAATCAAAGCTTCATTGAAATATTCCAAGCATCCAAAATTTCAATCGTATGTTTGGCTAACCTAAACAATGAAGTACTTTGGCAATAAAAAAAATTAATATAATAAAACAAAGAGGCATACATGGAGTACAAAGCATACTTCAAATTATGCTTTTACAATAGAAATTAGGAAACATATGCAAACCACAAGTAAAAATGCAAAAAGAGAGAAAGATTACCTTGCTGATGATCATTGTCAAAAGTTCAAAGCCTAAGCAGTGAGCATATAGTGGAAAATGATCACCCGCGTCATTCTTTTCTAGAATTTTCTGCAAGAAAACGAAAAAAAAATGAATAATAAAACTAATAGTTAGTTGATAAAATTTAACGGCATGAAATCCACAATGCAGAGAAATTAATATTCCTTTGCTTGAAGCAAATGAAAATGCAGAAATGTAAGCCTAAGATATAATACAATCAAAGTGCTTTGGAACTCATGATCTGTTTGTGAGTATTTCATGTGCTTCCAGAAAAGCACTGAATACATTTTCGAAACCAGTTCTTTAAATATTACAAAAAGACAAGGCATAGAAGTGCTTTTAATAATTAATTCATTAGCAGTTTTTGTTTCCAGAGAAAGCAACTTCAAATACTTTTGAAATTAGCTTTTTAATCAAAAGTGCAGTGTTTTTAAAGTAGCATTTAATGAATTACCTTGAAAGTTTTTTCAACAATCTCATAGTACAATCCATCTTTGGCCCAGCCACCAGTGTACAGTACACCATTTACTAGTTCCAGCTTCTGCAATAAGCATCACAACAACGTCAACTGACAATAACAAAAAATAAACATAAAAATTAAATAAAATCACATAATTAATTAATTAATTATTCATTAAAATTGATTTTTTCTTCAAATTACCTCAAAAAGAACATCTTCAGGTTCGTTATAAATGAGAGGGATAACACGAGCACCGGCGGATTCAACGAACTTAACGTAGGACGCAGCAATGTAGGACGCATTCGTCGCGTTGTTCAATCTCCCCGAAGCGCCGTCGCCTGGATGAGTAACAATACCGATCACCGGGTGGTAATTTAATTTCGAGGCGGGTACGGGGCACCGAGTGACCAAGACGGATAAGCTACTTACGGCGTCATTTTGTTGTTGTTGTCGTTGGCTTGGTAAGAGAATCTTTGACTGCGCTTCGACTGAAAAGAATTCTTTCGAGAGAGAGAAAAGGATCGGAATCCGAAGATAGTTCACATGTCGGACGAAAATGTGGAAACAATCAAAAAAAAAAAAAAAAAAAAAAGGACCCGATGCGATTAGGAGGATTTTTTTTTTTCAAAGAAGAGAGGGAATTAATAATACTCTAATAAGGATAATACATGGGGACTATTGCCCGGACGGCACGTCGCATGGCACGGGTATGTATGGCTCGGCACAGCACAAGTATATTTTGATGAGGTATGTCATACAGTACGACACGTATATGGGTCATGTCGGACTTAAAATTTAGGCACAGAATTTGAAAGTGCAGACGATAAGAGATACGCAAAAAGACGGTGACGTGAAAAGATACATAATAAGACGCGTTTTATTGGTGACTAACACGCTAGTAAATTATCAATAAGACGTGAGCCAAAATTTATCAAAATAAATTTTTTTAATAAAAAGTAAATATAAAATATTATAAAATTAAAATAAAATATCTTGAAATTAAATTTTTAATATATTTTTAGCATAGATTTTTAAAAATTAATTTAAATCTTAGTTTAAATAAATATTTTAATTTTTATGTTGATAATTTATTAAATAAATAAGTAAATATCATGATTTTAATAAATAAAATCATAAGTTTATTTATGATATTTATTAAATGAATAATTTTATTTATGATATTGTAACTTGTAAGTTGTGACTTGTGATTTGTTAAATTGATATCCTGTAGTTATGAGTTATGATTTATTGTAATTGTTGTTTTAGGATTGTATTTTTAATTTTAATTAATCATTATTATGAATTTATGATCTATGGACTATGGAATTGAATTTAATTAAATTTATGTATTGTTGTGTTATGAATGATTGATTATTTTGAAATTAAATATATAGTTGTGAAATTGTGATAAACTAATAACAAATGTTAATTGCTCTTTTAATAAAAATTAATATGATTATGGATTTTTTTTAGCGGTGATGGGCAAAAAAGACGCCAAAGTACGCACGCTGAATAAAGACGCCAAGACGTAGACTTTTAAGCGCTGGACATGGGCTTAAAGGAGGAAAAAAAAATTGGTGCGCTTTTTTTAGGCACGACCCACGAGTTGAAAAAAGTTGGGCATGGCACGATCCACCAATTTAGTGGGCGTCTTTGTCGACTATGGCACGATGTGGGCCCACCGCCGGCACAACCCATTGGCCATAGTTAGTGGGGACTAGGGATTATTGCCAAAACTAAAAAAAATAGAATCGCTTGTAAAAAACTTTGAAAAAAAATTTAGTATTATTTTTTTATTCTACTTTTAAGATTTATTCTATTCGATTAAGAGGCAAGACTTAAAAAAAAAAAAAAGAGAATAAAGCAAAGCTAAAACCAAAAAGACTTTTTTAATTATTTAAAATTACATTAGCTAAATTAATACCAGAGAAATAGAAGTGCCATAGATGCACCTTGTCTAAGCCAAAACCTTGGAAACCTGAGGCTGATATATCACTGCGAGGCCACCTAGAGAAGGAGCAAAAGATGCATCACAGTAGCCTCTTAGTATGTTCCCTTATTCGGCAGTGAATCCGAGAGAAGTGAGTATTGCAGGCCAACAATTACGGGTGATGATATCAATAGCGCGGTAACAGTCAGGGCCAATATCAGCCTGGCTATTAAGGAAGAATATAATAATCTCATTTGAGCATGATTTCATCTCCATTAACGTTGCCCAAAGACGTTAGGCCTCCGCTAACTTCAAGTCTTATTGCAAGATCGTAGCCTAGTTTCATATTGTTGTTGAGGCGATCATTTCTACTGGTTGCATTTGCAATATTTGCCATGATCAGGCAAGTGAGGGCCAAAATGAAAATCATATGTTTTAGAGCCATTGTTATTTTTTTGTTCTTTTATGTTGTGTTTATATTTACATGGAATATCATATTTTTGTTGCTATTTATAAATTAAGGTGAGGCGGCAGAGGAGAAGAGTGATTTATAAATTATTGCTTAATTTATGATCAAGAAGGTTTCAATTAAAGAAGATGTGGGTCTTTTGATAAACTGTTACATATTGATTGTGTAATAATAGTCAAATTAATTATGAGAAAATGAAAATCCAAATCGAAAGACAATTTCTCTATTTATTAGATAATATAGAATATACAAAGATGAGAAATGGTAATGCCACATCACCTCTTGTAGTCCCACTTTATATATATATTCTGTATTAACCCATCCCACTTAAAAAAATAATACACACACACACACACCCTTACAAGGTTAGAAAAAATGGTCAAATAATTATTGATTCTCGATGAAAGACACCAAAAATTGAATATTGTAACAAACAAATTAATTTTTAAACTTTTTTAACTATAAATAATCTAATCTATTTAGTAAACTAACAAATTTATTTTCACTAAGTTTTCGCTAGGATCTATTTGAGCCAATTAAGTAGTTTTCATAGAGTGGTGCTTAAATCTCATTTAAGTAAATAAATTTATATTTGAAGGAAACTTGTGCTAAGTTCAGATTTAGGTGTATTTTTCTAATATTTGGGGCAGGTGATTTAGTTGAAGTACACTAGGTGTTTAGCTGAACTATAGTAGATGGTGAGCTAAAGTAATATGCAAAGTAAGTTGAGGCGGTCATATAAAAAAAAGGGAGAGCTTAGTGGAGCCTCGTATAAGTTGACATGGAGAACTAAAGTGTGCTTAAGAGCACTCGGATGTAGTGGGAACAACTCAAGTAGTCTCAAAGAATAATTAGCATAATTAGGATAGCTCGAGATAAGCTCATATGTGAAATACAATATCGCGTCAAATTAAAAATATAGTAAAATAAACACAAATATAAAGAACACATAATATTTACGTTGTTTGACCTTCGATCTATGTTTGTAAGAGCAAGTCATCACCAATTTATTATATAAATGAGAGATTAGAAAAGATTTTACATTACCATAGATAAATAATACAAGCTAGATATATAAAGATATTTGGTGTTGATAAAGATGAAGATGAAGACTAAAGATATGGAAGTGATAATATGGCGGAGAAGATGATAATCGTAGAGAATAGAAATGGCCTTCCAAAAATAGAAAAGTTGGCAATGATTTAAAAGATGGAGAGAGAGAGAGAGGGGAGCAAGTTAAAGGAGAGGAAAGCAAGTGAAAGGAGAGAAGAGCCTCTCAAATATTGGTGAGTAAGACATTTGTATAGTGGAGGTTACTAATAGGGAGTGTGCATCAAATTTAGGGAAAGATATCATTTCTAAGTTAAAATGAGAGAATGTTTTTAGCACTATATGTCATATTTAGGGAAAAGGGGTAAGGATATTTCTTTGTATTAAGTTTATTCTTTTCCATAAATATCTTAAAATGTCAAATCTTGATTATTGATTTCCAAGCCCATCCAATGTAGTCAATGCTTGAACTAGCTCTTTATATTGCTTTAAGTATTATGCTTATATTATCCTCGTAATTATCCCCAAATATCATTCTAAATTTACCCCAAATAATATTACATTTATTTTTAAAATAAATTTAAAAATTTAGATCATTATATTTATTTTAATAATATATTTGTATTTATTACATATATTTTAAATAAATCTTTAAGTTAAAAAGATTTTACAATTAATCAAATATTTCGGATTGGTTCGGTTTGAAAATTCAGATCTAAGTCTCGGTTTGGGTTGAATTCGGGTTGCAACAGTTCCATTTTCCAAAAAGTTGCCAAGAACAAAGAAAACTTAGAGTTCCAAAATCTCAACTTCCAGGCCAGATCAATGAAGAATAAAACAAATATCAACTACATCCTCAACATTTCAACAACTCCTGATTGTTTATTTTTCAACTTGTAGTCTCTAGATGTCCTTGCTTTGGCTTGCCCGATTGAATTCTAAAATAAAAATGGCATTATATATGTATTAAATTAACAATATCTCCCCTCTCCTATTCATCGCCAAATCACAAACATAAGCTTAAGGTCATTTCCTTGTGCTGTGACAGCGACGGCGATGGTTGCCTGTGCGGCCGACGACAACAAAGGGAGAGAAGGCGGCGAGCCAACGACAGCAGGTCGCGCAGCTAGATCGAAATTGACAGAGTGTAGATGGATCAAACGCGGCGATGGAAGGAACGGCTAGAAGCCGCAACGGTGCATGTGAAAGGGATCGACAATGGCGCGTCGTGTGGGTGTGTGAGTGAGACCGAGTGTGTCTCGTGCCCGTAGTGTCTTTGGGCTTGCCGGCTTAGGGTTGTGCATGGCTGTATTGCGGCGCGTGGAGCAAAAGAGAAATTTGGAATTTAGGGATTTTGTTGTGAATCTTGATTTTACTATTTTGTCCTTTTGTATGCGTGCACAATTTCTTTTTTTTTTTTTTCGCTAACCCGATCGGGTTTAATTTGATTCGGGTTCAAAACCAAACGGGTTCTAGTTTTGAACCCGTTCGGGTTTTAAAGGTCAACCAACCAAACCGATTCGAAATAAATTTCGGTTCGGTTCAATTCGGGTTGATCCGATCAACGCCCACCCCTAATCAAAAGAGTATCTTAGTGTCCCTTATTAAAAACTTTAAGATCCACGTAACTATTTTCTCATACCTTAAGAGTTAGTTGTCCTTTCTTTATAAAATAATTTATACTATCTTAAAATAATTTTAGAGAATAATTAATTAAAGCATTCTTATTTTTTTCTTAATATTTAGAACTCATGGCTAAATGTGACTACCAAGCTCGTTTTAATATGGGTTTAATTTGATTGATTCACTCATATAACTTAAAATGACCAAATTGTGTCATGATTAAATGTGACTACCTAACTGCTTTAATATGAGTTTAATTTGACTAATTCACTCATGCAACTTAAAATGACCAAATTATGTCAAAAATATGTTCTTACTTTATCTTAATAATTTAATAAAACCGTAATCCCCACTTTCCATCAAAGTGGCAGTTGGTTTTTCCCAATTAACAATAAGATTTTAGCCCATATTTATTTTATTATTTAAATCCTAAATTATTACTAATTTAATAATGTGGCACATAGGCCACTATAAAATATTTCAACGGTGGATATTTAGGAACAAATAAATACTTTGTTGATATGACTATGATCGCTACTCAATTATTAGGAAGGTATTCTACTTGTCCTAAAGACATTTTGGTTCCAAAAATTTCTCCTAAGTGTCGAGCTTTAAATTGGATCGAGCATACAACTTGTATCCTATAGAAAATTATACTATATTGGACCTTTTATTTGCTAAAGTTTTATGCCTAATTGTAGCGGAGTCTCGCTAACTTTGACAAGTTGGTTTTTTATTTGATTGTGAAGAATGTGGATCTCTTTTGAGAAAAAAAAACACTTTATTAAATTCCCTTCGTTGATTCATTAAGTATTGACATCTCAAGTTTATAATCCAGTTGAAGAAGTTAAGGTCTTTGCTTCCATACTAAATTATGTTGAACCAACTCTTCATATGTTGAAGTCAATTGGTATTGTTATCATCATCGCCAATGCTACTCTAGAAATAACCCTTATCACTTTTAGGGTTCAAGAGATCTGTTTGACTCTCTAATGATTCGATGCTCAAAGAGAGATGATTTTCAAATTTATTTGGTTAAGTGGAACACATTAAACACATTCGATCTTAGCGTGTTCATTACCTTTGTGACTTTGATTTATTCGACCACCCCAGCTTATTTAGTTTCATTTTCATCTACTTTATAATGTTATTTCAGTTTCAATTTATATTATCCACCTTTTCTTGGTGCCTTTAAAAGGAGTCTTGTATTTGAATTTCTTTCTTTAACGGAGAGTAGGAAGAAGTATTTCAATAATTGCTAGTGGTTTATCTTACTTCTACACACGCTATTTGAAGAATAAGAAATTACATAAATGGACAAATTTGAAGACAATTGTTATACAATAATCAAGTTCGGAAATTTATGTTGGGAAATTGATGGATGAAGCAGATACATAACTAAAGTGAAATTAAAAATAATGAGACAATAGAATCATACAAGGACACCAAAAATTACATGGTTCGACTTTTAGCTTATGTCCACGGGCGAAGATAGAAAGAAAATATTTTACTAGTGAAAAGGAGTTACAAGTATTATGGTATTTTAGTTCACTACCCAACCCCAATACACCAAATCTCTCAAATCACTATAACAAGATCTTATAATTTCAAGCACTCTAAACTCTCTCTCTAAAATGCTAAATTGCTTTTCTCTTAATGGAATGGTTCAACTCTTCATCTCGCACTTCTATTTATGGCAAAATAATGGCTAAGAAATTAACGATTACAACCCAATAATTATGGCTTCAATTTCATCAATCCACGTGGTTTCAATTTTGTCAATCCTAACTTTCAAAATTTATGGGCTATGATTTTTATTTTCTTTAATTTTCTTTGGCACCAAAGTCAAGTACCAAAGTCGGTCTTGACTTTTAGGTGCTTTCTTTGATATTCTCCCACTTAGAGATTAAATTGAAAATCAATCAATCTCTACACCATCCTCTCGCCGCCACGGTCATGTTGCTTACGTTTCTTCAAGGCCACAAGAGGATCTACCTCAGACAAACTTGTCAACATTGATCAGTTTGGTCAAAACATCTGCTAGGTTCTTCTTAGTATGAATTTTCTACAAATCCACACTCCTATCTTCTAGTACTTCTCGAATAAAGTGATATTGTACCCCTATGTGCTTTGTCCCTGGAGTGAAATCTTTGGATTTCTTGTAATGTGCAAGGCACTTTAACTATTACATTACACAGAAATTTTCTCTTGTTTGTGCCCGAGCTCCTCCAATAATCTTTGTATCCAAATAGCTTCCTTACAAGCTTGTGTAGCTGCCATGTACTCTGCTTCTGTTATAGATAAGGCCACAACGGTCTGCAGTTTTAAAACTCGGTTCTACTACTTTTGCAAATGTAAACACATAACCAGTAGTGGATTTCCTTTTATCGTGGTCTCTGCAAAATCTGAATCCACATATCCCCTAACAGTAAACTCTGATCCTCCATAACATAATGCAACATCTCGAGGTTCTTCTAATATATCTCGAGAATCCTTTTAACTATCTAATGCTCTTCACTAGGATTCGCCATGTATCGACTGACTGCTCCCACTGCTTGTGCAATGTTCGGTCTAGTACATATCATAGCAAACATCAAACTTCCCACTGCTGATGCATACGATTCGAGACATTTTATTCCTCTCTTCATTGCTAGTACACATACTTGAGGATAATTTAAAATTACTAGGAAGTGGGGTAAGAAATTGGCCTACAATCTTGCATGTTAAAGCGCTACAAGATTTTCTTTAAGTAGTTCTCTTAAAAAAGCCAAATCTTCATGTTATTTCTGTCTCTGTGAATTTGCATCCCTAAAATCTTGTTTCTGTTCTTAAGTCCTTCATTTCAAACTCCCTAGTTAATTGTTCCTCAATTCCGGATTTGATCTTTGTTGGGGCTTGCTACCAACATGTCATCCACATACAACAGCAAAATGATGAAATCATTATCTTCAAACCTCTTGCAATATGCACAAGTGGTCTGAACTAAGTCTGTTATATCCAAGGCTTATAATGAAGGAATCAAATCTCTTATACCAACACTGGACACCTGTTTGAGACCATATAAAGATTCGCTCAACTCGCTAACCAAGTTCTCTTTACTCTTTTTAGCAAAACCTTTTGGTGGGAGCATATACATTTCTTCTTCAAGTTCTCCATGAGGAAATGCAGTTTTCACATCTAACTTCTCTAGATGTAGATTAAATATTGAAATACAAATGTGCAACCCAAGAGGGGGGTGAATTGGGATTTAAAAACTTATCCTAAGCAAACCACACAATAATTAAATCTAATTCCTTAATGGAATCCAAAACAATAAATTCAATAAAAGCGCAATAATAAATGAGCAGGGTAAGAGAAAGCAAACTCAAAGATTTTTACGTGGTTCGGCTATCCCCGCCTACGTCCACGCCTCCAAGCAACCCAAACTTGAGGATTTCACTTTCCAAGGCTTCAAATGCTTACAATTGACTTCAAGGTGTCAATGAACTTTTACAACAAAGAGATTATCTCCTAATTTCTTCACTCAAGTGTTTCACACACTTAAACACTCACAAATTTGATGAGGAAATGAAAATTACAACAAAAACTCTCTTTAAGAGTAGATGAACAAATTGAAGAACAAAAGATGATTCAATGTTTTTGATTTGCGATTTGAGAGCTTGATATATGTTGTGTGCCCTTTGATTTTGCTTGCTTGAGTTATTGAAAATGAATTGACTTTGAGTTTTTATAGTTGGAGCTAAAAAACTAGCCGTTATTCACTTTTTACTCATAACCGGATTACCAGTTTATGGTATCCTAATTCGCAGCATGTTACCGTTAAGGCAAAAATTTGAATTTTTGATTATTCGAATGCCGCTTGTGATATCCGGATTGCCGTTTATGCTCCGAAGCTTTCTCGAATCGTAGGATTTCCGCTAAAGACAACCGGATTGCCGCTTATGCTCCGAAGCTTTCGCCCAATAACCGGGATTAGGCCATTTAAACCGGATTGCCACTTTTCATCCGGAGAGTTTTGCCCCATAACCGGATTACCGTTTAGCATAACCGGATTGCCGCTTGCTACAAGATGTGATGCAGTGCACTATTTGCCACAATTATATTTTGACCCCAAAACTTTTGAAACTGTAGTATGGCCCAAAACGTTATAAAATTTGTAATTAAGTCCAATTTCAGAATTTATAAAAATTACTTTGTGAATCCCAAAACATTCTGAAATTATGATATGACCCAAAATGCTATAAAATGTTTCAAATAAATCCTTCTCCAAATTTCAAGCAATATTTGTTGATTTCAAAGTTTTCAAAATTCTTTCAATTTAAACCATAAACTTGAAAAACAACCAATTTCATAAAATCATTTTTCTATTAGATATAAAACCTTTATCATGTGAAAATAATGATTTATTTAAAATGTATGAAAAATAATTTAAGCTTTCAAAAACTTAATCATTCTTAATTTTGTTTGTTATCATCAAAATCAACATTATGTTAACATAAATGTTAACAATCTCCCCCTTTTTGATGATGACAAACTTTTCATGTATTTAAAGAATGATTGCACAAATTGCTCCCCTTAAATGTAAGCTTCTCTTACAATTTGCCAATTAACAAATTTAAATACATGTATTCTTCTCCCCCTCATCATCAAAAAGAAAAACTTAATTGGCAAAGAAAAAGAGTAAAAAATTTTTATAAATTTAAAAAACATGTATTCTTCTTCCCCTTCATCATTAAAAAGAAAACTTTAAAGGAAAAGAATAAGAGTAGCAAATTTGTTACCCATGTTGTCCGAGTAGAAATTTTGATAGAATCTCCCCCTAACAACAAGTATCACCTCAAATACAAGTTTAGCAATATTACTCCCAATTTATCATAAATCATGATACAAGCCAACTCTATACACAAGTCATCACACCAAAATATCATGAACCATCATTCTATCAATTAGCAACTTATAACATGAAATCATCATTTTAAACAACCATGTAATCAAATCATCATTATATCTTCAAATTCATCAAAATCAACAACATAATCGCATATCAATCATCAAAACAATAGTCGAAATGCATACTATTCTCCTCCTTTTGACAACATCAAAAAGATATATTATTTTGTCTCCCCCTTTGGACAATAAAAAAGTTCAAAATGCATATTATCTAAAATAGAACAAGTAATAAGCTAAGCAAGGGAATGCAAAGGTCATAAAAGTATAATGTCAACAATCCAAGCTCTATAATTACTAATCACATTTTTAGAAATCAAGACAACTAAACTCATCAAAGATCTAATGTGACATTTTAATAAAACAAGAAAAAATTCATATGCTTAAGAATTTCAAAGTATATGTATTTCTCCCTTACATATCATATTTCCCTCTTCATCATCAAATATAGTAAAAAACTCCCCCTATCAATCATCAAAATCTCAAAATAAGCACATTAGTTCCACATTATCCAAATATAAAACATTCAAATATCAAACAATAATCATCCTCAAACCACAATGAAAGCAACCATGCATATGAAAATATATGTGCATAATATAAATAGAGAACTATGGAAAAATCCATAAGGAGAGCACTCTATGGAAGTGGTAATTTGAAAAAATCAAAATGCACAAATTCAGATTTTTTAAGATATTGAATAAAATGGGTAAGTTTGAATCAATTAAAATGATTTTAGAGATGATTTAAGGCGATGAATGGTGTTGATTAAAAAGAAATGGTGGATTTTAAAGAGAGAGAGAGAGAAAACTTATCCGGTTTACCGAAAGAGAGAAAGTGAAGAAGAATAGTTCAAGAAGCACGAATCCGGATTTCCGGATGTGGATAACCGGATATCCGGTTGTGGTCCAGAGAGTTGGCAGCAAGAATTCAGATTTCCGGATTGCATAACCGGTCATCCGGTTGTGTCCAGCAAAGATCAAATTGCAACCAGTTTTCCAGATTTCGCATCCGGCTGCCAGGTTCCTTCCAGCAAGCAACCAACTTGAATTCAGTTTATCGGTTGACAATATCCGGTTGGCCGAATGTGTTCCAGCAACTATCAAACTGAATACGGGTTTTCGGATTTCATAACCGGTTGTCCGGTTAGTTCCAACAAACATCAAATTTAATCCGGGTTTCTGAATTTCTTAACCGGTTAAGCTATGAAAAATATTTTTGAGATGAAGTAAGCTCTTAAACTTGTATTAAACACACAAATTTATTTTTGGCTTAAAAAATTGATCAATTTTAAACCATTTTGAGATTCAAAACTTTTCAATAAGTCATTTAATACATGAAACATAAATGCATATAAGACCAATCATAGATCCCATAAGATCAAACTTCATCAAATACATGTACTCATCAAAGCATATTCTTTATTCAAATCTTAAGCAAAGCATACGTATATAATGGCAATATATAGATCATCAAAATCAACATAGCTATTAAGAAAAGCCATCATTATGAGCTAAAAGAATAAGTGATTAAATTCATAAATGCAATAAGTTATGTGTACGAATTTTATAAATGAATGACGATATAACACAATTAATGGCATATGAATTTACACATACGTAAGAGATGGACAATGATGATAGACAATTAAGAAGATGAAATCAAAGATCATACAATCATCAAAATCAAACGAAGACATCATGTTAAATCACTCAATTTTATGCACAATGATAATTCCATCATGTAAACATACAAGCATACTTTCACAAATTCAAGGTATTATCTATTTATCATGATCCATTCAACAAAATCAATACGGCAAGAATTGTTACCAAAACAATTAAATCATCTTGCCTCATTATTTTTGCTTAGACCATGATCAAGTGATTATCCTCACAAGCTTTATCAAGGAACTCTCCACCATTCCTTGTTTGTGGTACCTACAAAATAATATTCAAGTTGTGTACTTTGGTACCCAAATATTCTTGGGTCCTTGAGTGTTAGGAATGGTTCCTTTTGGAACCCAAACACATTTTACTCCATAATATGCATTTCTTTTAATTGGACATCTATTCTTCATATGACCATTTTGATTGCAATAATGACATACAATTTTATGATCACTTGTGGAGGTAGCTTTAACAAAATAATTCTTAAAATATTTTTGTTTCAACTTAGGTTTATACCCAAGTCCTCCTTTATCAAATACACATTTTTGAGTGCTTAGTAATTTTTCTAAATTCTTTTGACCATTTGTGAATTTTAACACAATTTGATTTAGCTCATTGCTCCTCTTCTTAAGCACTTCATTTTCTTTCATTAATTCAACAACATGTGATTTATCATGCTCATATAAAGTACTTTGTTTACATGTAAATGATGCAATCCTATCATGCAACATTTTATTTTCTAACTCTAGTCCTTTAATCTTTTCATTTAATGAATCATTACATTTTTGTAAAGCATCCTTTTCATTTTTCAAGTTATCTACATGTGATTCTAGATGCTTGTGTGAAGTGCTAGATTTCTCATTTGATAATGCAACTTCATCATGCAATGTTTTATTCTCTACTTCTAGGCATACAATTTTTGCATTTAGAGATTCATTTTCATTTGTGAGCTCTACCATTTTCTTTTTAAGACATGCATTCCTTTTACCAATTTTCATCCACTCGTTATACAATTCTTTAAAATCATCATGCAATTCATCATAAGTAGGAAGATCACTTACCTCATCAAGTTCATCATCCGATTCATCTCCAATTGCCATAAGTGCCAAATTCGACACTTCATGAAATTCCTCTTCATTTGTAGTCTCCTCATACACAACTTCAAGTCTTCTCCATATTTCATAAGCATTAGAACAATTTGAAACTCTATGAAATTCCTTTTTATCTAAGGCACAAAATAAAGCATTCATAGCCTTGGAATTTAAAGACATATTCTTCCTATCCAACTCACTTAATGCATTCTTCCTAGGAATGAATGAACCATCACAAACTATTTCCCATATTTCATAGTCTAAGGCTTGTAAAAATACTCTCATCCTTCTTTTCCAATAAAGATAGTCATTACCATCAAAAAATGGAGGTCTAGTGGTAGATTGACCTTCCATGATGGTTGAGCTAATTTAGGTCGCTATAGATCTTTAACTCTAGACGGTTAAGTCTACACAAGAGCACCTTGCTCTGATACCAATTGAAATACAAGTGTGCAACCCAAGAGGGGGGGTGAATTGGAATTTAAAAATTATCTTAAGCAAACCACACAACAATTAAATCTAATGCCTTAATGGAATCCAAAACAATAAATTCAATAAAACCGCAATAATAAATGAGCAGGGTAAGAGAAAGCAAACTCAAGGATTTGTACGTGGTTCGGCTATCCCCGCCTACGTCCACGCCTCCAAGCAACCCAAGCTTGAGGATTTCACTATCCAAGCCTTTCCAAGGCTTCAAATGCTTACAATTGACTTCAAGGTGTCAATGAACCTTTACAACAAAGAGATTATCTCTCAATCTCTTCACTCAAGTGTCTCACACACTTAAACACTCACAAATTTGATGAGGAAATGAAAATTACAACAAAAACTCTCTTTAAGAGTAGATGAACAAATTGAAGAACAA
Source organism: Atalantia buxifolia (assembly GCA_030444775.1). Taxonomy (NCBI): domain Eukaryota; kingdom Viridiplantae; phylum Streptophyta; class Magnoliopsida; order Sapindales; family Rutaceae; genus Atalantia; species Atalantia buxifolia. The sequence goes on along the minus strand of CM059835.1, from coordinate 40,312,752 downwards.
AAGATGATTCAATGTTTTTGATTTGCGATTTGAGAGCTTGATATATGTTGTGTGCTCTTTGATTTTGCTTGCTTGAGTTATTGAAAATGAATTGGCTTTGAGTTTTTATAGTTGGAGCTAAAAAACTAGCCGTTATTCACTTTTTACTCATAACCGGATTACCGTTTATGGTATCCGGAATTCTGCTTGCATGTTACCGTTAAGGCAAAAATTTGAATTTTTGAGTATCCGGAATGCCGCTTGTGCTATCCGGATTGCCGTTTATGCTCAAGAAGCTTTCGCTAATAAGGATTTCGTTTACGAAATTGGATTGCGCTTTTCATCCGGAGAGTTTTACGCCCCATAACCGGATTGCCGTTTAGCATAACCGGATTACCGCTTGCTCTGATGTGATGCAGTGCACTGTTTGCTAAAATTATATTTTGACCCCAAAACTTTATGAAACTGTAGTATGGCCCAAAACGTTATAAAATTTACAATTAAGTCCAATTTCAGAATTTGTAAAAATTACTTTGTGAATCCCAAAACATTCTGAAATTATGATATGACCCAAAATGCAATAAAACGTTTCAAATAAATTCTTTTCCAAAATTTCAAGCAATACTTGTTGATTTCAAAGTTTTCAAAATTCTTTCAATTTAAACCATAAACTTGAAAAACAACCAATTTCATAAAATCATTTTTCTATTAGATATAAAACCTTTATCATGTGAAAATAATGATTTATTTAAAATGTATGAAAAATAATTTAAGCTTTCAAAAACTTAATCATTCTTAATTTTGTTTGTTATCATCAAAATCAACATTATGTTAACATAAATGTTAACAAATATAACAAACATTGCTAAGATCGCTCGATTGTTGTGAGTCGAACTACCAAAAAAAATATTTCGTTGCAGTCAATACCTTATTTCTCAAAGATATTCTTTCACCACCACTCTTGTGCGATACCGTTCCACTTAGTCATTGCCATCACGTTTGATCTTATAGACCTATTTGTTTGAATGGTTTTTTTCTTCACGTGGTAGTGGTATAAGTTTCCATGTCTTGTTCTTGTGTAGAGCCTCAATTTCTTCTGCATTGTTGTCATCCATAAAGTAACATTTGAGCTGTTTAAAGCTTTCATGAAAAGTTGATGGCTCTCATCCTCTGTTAGAAGACAATATGCAACATTGATCTCGTAACATACTCAGAAGTGCCATCGGCGGTCGTCTCTCATGAGATGACCGACGAACTTCTAGAGTCTCGGACTCAACTGGTTCTTGTTCCTCGTGCTCGGTGTTGCTTCAAAAGAATCGAATCTTCTGAATTATTTTCCACATAAACCGACATAGTCTCGACTTTTCTTTCACAGTGTTATCATCACTATCAATGTGATGATGTGATCGATCATCGATATAGATTCGTCATTCGAAGAGTATAAAGTCTCATTTTTAAGAAAACCTTGTTGTGCTGCGACTTGGTCTCGTACAATTTTATGAGAGTATCCTATATTTCCTTTCTTTGTCTTTTTTTTTTCCATCACATTAGATAATACCTAATCTGCAAGTGCCATGTGTAGATTAGCAATTGCGTTGCCGTCCATCTTATTCCACTTGTCATCGGTGATTTCTACAGGCCTTTCCCTAATTGCTTCTATGTAATTATTTTCCTCAAAATTGTCCGCATCTTCATTTTCCACAACAAGAAATTATTCTTGTTGAACTTCTCAATTTCATACTTTGCCACTATTTTGTTGATAAATACGCACACAAACTAGTGTTTCACCTTGAATACTTGTGAGTATGTGTGAGAATACACACCAAGAAATTGATGAGTGAAACAGACACACAACTAAAGTGAAATTGAAAAATATTGGGATAATAGAATTACACAGAAAAAACCAAAAATTATGTGGTTCGACTTTTAATCTACGTCCACAAAGGCGAAGACAGAAAAGAAAATATTTTATTAGTGAAAAGAAGTTACAAGCATTATGGTATTTTAGCTCACTACCCGGTAATCCCAATGCATCCAATCTCTCGAGATCACTATAACAAGAGCTTATAATTTCATGCTCTCTAAACTCTCTCTCTAAAATGCTAAATTACTTCTCTCTTAATGGAATGCTTCAGCTCTTCATCTGCACTTCTATTTATAGCAAAATAATGGCCAAGAAATTAACGATTACAACCTAACAATTATGGCTTCAATTTCGTCAATCTGCGTGGCTTCAATTTCATCAATCCTAGCTTTCAAAATTTGTAGGCTATGATCTCCATTTTCTTTAATTTGTTAGCACCAAAGTCAAGTACCAAATTTGGCACTGACTTTTAGGTGTTTTCTTTGACAGACTTATGTGAAAATGTTAATATTAAATTGCAACAAAGATATCGAAGTCGAAGACAGAAAATATTGATTACTCGTCTTTCCCGAGTAGATAAGAGCGTAATTGTAAATGAGGTTCTCAAGTACTTTTGGAGCTAGTGGCCTGTTAATGACTTCCAAGCGTCACTTTGCAAACAAGGGCACAAAGTTGATAGCCTCAACTCCTTTACTTGTTCCCTAAATAAATTTCTTTAATAAAACATATACCTACCGATTTCCAAATTAATTCAGTTTTGGTCATTGAATCAATAAGAACAACTATTAATTTTTTTAATTTTATACAATAGTATGTTTGCATATTCAATCATCCTTGCTCGTTTGTGCAAACGATAGTTATAGAGTGGGCATCAATGATTCTTTAAGAAAAAAAGAGACTCATAACGTATGACGATTTAATGATTTTTGTTTATCTTTACTATATCTTAGTCTAAAATTGGCATTTCAAAAAAAGTGACACTATTGGCACCCCTCTATATCTCTTATGAAACCCCTTTTATTTTTATTTACAAATTTACCCTTTATATTTAAATTATATTAAGAATAAAACTTATCTAATTAAACCCACCTGTATTTTCTTTTTTTCCATTATAAACTCATTAAATCTATAAAATTTGAAAAAACAATGAATTATCATAAAATAAGAATTCAATCTAAATATAAAAATGTTTTTGTAGGAAATATAATTTTGTGAAATTTGTTTACTTAGGCCAAATTTTTTTAAAAAAATTCGCACACATGTCTTTTTGTATATACCAATGTTATTACTTACTAGGAAAAACAAAGAGAGATAGAGATAAAAATTATAAATTCATGAATGCTACAATCAAGAAGAGATTGAAAGTGGTTTGGAATAGGAGAAGTGCAAGAGAGAGCGCCTAACAAAATTTTTTTAAGTATCGATGCGGGGGTTTATTAAGAAAGTACAACAAATTAAGGTTATTTTAGAAATTAAGAAGAGTATGTAGAGAAAAAGTGTTTAAAAAGAATGTTAGAGGTGTGCCAATAGTCCAACACTTTCAAAAAAATTAATCAGGCTTGATGAGACAACGCTTGAGCAATAGAAGATTTTGCACATTGCATTGCATAATTTTACTACTTTATAGAAATGTGAAATTTTTGTTAGTAAAAATTTAGATCTATTTTGTAAATATAGGTCAAGTATTAGCTTGTATTAAATAAATTTAAACGTAACTCATACAAATTGTGGAAAATAAAGCATAGAGATTTTTGCATGCTTCAAATTGCAATCCTTTATCCAAGAGCCATAACCAAATACAACCTATTGGATCTTTACACAACTCACACCCCCCTTTACTTTTGCTGCCACCTCAATTGAGTAAACTAGTTAGTCTAACTTGCTTAGTGAGCACCACTAGTCTCCTTGTCCATAACCATGATGTGAAATCTCTTCATTGCTGCAAATGACCCCTTCTCTTTTGTTTCTTGTCATTATTCACACATTGTTCATTTGCACCAAAATTATAATTCTCTACTTGTAGTTTGTTAAATACATTATTTATAAAGTTTGCATCTTATAGCAAGTCCAGTTAAATTGAAATTTTTATTTGTTGAATATCTTGTAATAGGGTTTAATTTATTAATTCCCTAATTTACTAAAATTCTAATTTATTAAGAATATTTGTTTCCTAGTTTAATAAAATGTCTAATTGAGCAAGTCAATTAGTGATGAGATTCTATAATTAGCGTAAGATTTATTTAGAGCAAGAAGTCAGTTCAAATAGGAAGTTTATTAAATGCTCTAGATATTTCTTAGGAGACAAACTAGACAAGAATATCATATTTATTCCTATTCAGATTCATAAGAATTATAAGATGAAATAAACTCTTATTTATAAAGAATCCAAATCTTTTAAGACTTGTGATTTTTGTAAAACTTAGTGCCTATATAAAGAAAGATATTTCAAAATTGAAGTAATACAACACAGAGCATAAAGCAGAAAAGTAAAATTTGGCCTCCTTCCAAGAGAAACCGAATTTGGCACATGATGTTGTGTTGATTTGTTTTCTTGTCTTCTTCATTCAAGTCTTGTAATAAGACTATTTCTTTTTATTTTTGTGGAGAGTCTATATAAATCTTAGATCACTAGACATTGAAGAATTGAAGAATTGTTATTAATCACTTTGTTAAGTACCTTTAGAATCGTGGATCAAGAGGGGTAGAGTTATTCAAAAGAAGTAGATTTGATCTAAGGTTGAGTAAGCTTTATGATAATAAATTGTGAGTGAGAGTTTTAAATTTGATAAATCGATAGGTTGTTACAACTTAATTTAGTAAATTGCTTTCAATATGGGCGTGGCCTTGTGGATATAAGATTAGTTAATTTGAACCACGTAAACATCTTCAGTGTTATTTAATTTCTACAATTTATTGATTTTAGAAAAATTAATTTTTTTATGTGGATGAACAGTAACTATAAGCAATAATTGTGCATAGTACTTTAAATAGTGTTTTCAAAAAATTAATTTAGTTTATTAATTTTGTCTTTAATACAATTTGGTTAATTATACAAGAGATTTTCTTAGGCTTCATTTTGTTAAGGAATTTAATTAATTAAGTTGTTAATTATAGGGTTCTAGCTGCCTACTTCTATATGAAATAGATCTAAATTCCTTTGATAGTGAACTATCTTGAATATGTAGAATACATCTCTATTTATAGAGAAATGTTATATTCCTATAACAAGTCATAGTAGTCATATTCCTTTTTAGTTTTAATTTGCTTTCAAAATAAGACTCTTGAATGCCACTTTTAATCCAACATAATAAAAGATGTTACAAAACTAAATACCAAACTTTATAGAAAAAAATTCTACCAAAACAAAGTAAAACCTAATATAATAAGGTTATCGAGATTATTTCCTAAATAAATTAGTCTTGTCATAAGATGCCAACACTATAAAGACCCTAGGTCGTAAAAATTTTCAATGTAAATTAACCATCTATGCAGTTAAAATTTTTAATGTTGCGATAATGAGAGGCCTTTGTTTTTGAATGTTCATTGCTGTGATATCACTACATAAACATGAATTTATACATAAGGTTTTTGTGCTCTCCAATTAACCTAAACTGTTAATTTATACATAGGTTTGTGTAGCCCTAACATCAAACGGCTTACAATATTTCTCCATGCATTGTACTGTGTATGCAGAGAGTATTCTATCTATCTATTACCAGCTGTCCACATTACCTTTAGCAAAAAGATTATTGTAGCCTACTTGATAGGTCTCTTCAATTAAGGAGATAATAGCATAGTGCTGGGCTTCTTTGTTTTGGTTAATATGCTTCTTTGTAAAGATCCAATTGAATTATTTCTTACATGCCCCTCAAGCTCAAGGGTGGTAGAGAAGCATTGAGCTTGCTTTGAAAGTAATTGAACTTGCTATATGAGAATGGTTTTGTGAGATTGTTTGAAATCTGATCCTTGCTTGGAATATATCTGACATCAATCTCATTGTTGGCTGCCCTGTCTTGAATGAAATGAAGGTCTATTTCTATATGTTTCGTCCTAGAGTGGTACACTGGATTTGCCACTATTGCCACTGCACTGATGCTGTCACTCCAAATGATTGGTGCTTTTGTAGGCATGAAATTAGCTCTGCGCATGCATGGGCCATCGCTCTATATTCTGATTCAGCGCCAAACCTTGCAATGGCCTATTGTTTCTTTGAACTCCAAGAGATCAGGTTGCCACCTAAGTACACACTGTATCCTGAGATGGATCTTTTGTCATCATGGTCGCTTCCCCAATCTACATCCGTGTAAGCCTCTAAATCTATATGATCTGATTTTTTAAATTCAAGTCTGAAATGGAGTGTCTCTTTGATGTACCTCAGAATTCTTTTACAGGCAAGCCAATGCAGCTCAAGTGCTGTGACATGAACTGACTTAGCTTATTTACTGCAAAAGGATATTTCAAGCCTGGTCAGTTTTACATATTGCAGTGCTCCTAAAATGCTACTATATAGTGTTAAATTCGAGAATGTGACTCCTTCAGTTTTCGAGAGCTTGTGACCTGTGCTGAGTGGTGTTGATATGCCACTGCAATTTTTCATTTCAACTCTCTCTAGAAGATCAGATAGGTACTTATTTTGTGATAGAGAAAGTGTGTAGCTATCTCTATTTACTTTAATACCAAGGAAGTAGTTAAGTTCCCCATGTCTTTTAATGTAAATGTCTCCTTTAGCTTGTGTTTAGTGTCTTCGATTCGACTACTTTTGTTACCTGTAATTATAATATCATCAACATAGACAAGTGTTAGTAAGATATATGTCTTGTCTCATTTAATAAATAATGACTTGTCCAATCTTGAACATGAAAAAACACATGCGATTAGAGCCCCTTTTAGCTTTTCAAACCATGCTTTTGGAGCCTCTCTTAATCTATAAGGTGCATTATTGAGCTTACACACATTGCTTGGTTTATCTGGATTTTCAAACCCCTCTGGTTGAGACAAATGCACTATTTCTGTCGGCTCACCATTCAAGAAGGCATTATTTACATCTACTTGTCTTAGTGGTCAGTCATGGATGGTGGCAAGGCTTAGAGTGATTTTGATGGTGCAGGGTTTTACTACAGGACTGAATGTTTTATTGAAATCTATTCTTTGTGTTTGTAGAAAATCTTTTGCTACCAATCTGGTCTTCAACTTATGTAGAGTACCATATGGTTTTTCCTTGATTTTAAAAGCCCATTTATTGCTAATCAATTTCATATTTGGTGTATGAGGTATTAAAGACCAAGTATAATTGTTAATGAGGGCATCAAGCTCATTTTTCATAGCCTGTTTCCATCTAGGATTAGACACGCTGCTTGTGTAGTGTTGGGGGTTTGAGGGATATAAGTTTCTATCTTAGTGTTAACATGTACTTTTGGTTTGAATATGCCCACTTTTTATCTTATGATCATAGATTGAGAATGTGAAGGATATGTGGATTGTTGTTCTGGAATTTACAAGAGAGGTTCTGTTTCTTGTGTTTCTTCAATTAGTGTTCAATATTTGTGTTATCAGATGTAATATCCCGAGAGCTATTAGTGAGAGAGTTCTTCTCTGAATGTAAGACTATTGGAGAATCTTCATCAACTGTAAGTATCCTATCAAAATATTGACTCATTTTATAGAATTGTATCACATGATTTGATGACTCATTCAGCTCTTATTGTTTAGTCTGCCTGAAATTTTTATCATCTAAGAAAGGAAAGGACTCTTCATTGAACTTCACATATCTAGCTACATAACCTCTCCCTGTATGACTTAAGCACAAGTATCCATTATGATAAGCAATGATTCCTAGGACACAATTGTTAGTATGAAAATCAAATTTTTATCTGCTGTAAGGTCTTAAATAAGGGTAACATTCACACCCAAAGGTTCGAATTAATGAATAATCTTGCTTGTTTTTGTCGAGCATCTCATATGATGTTTTGTCATCAAGTACTGGTGTGGATAGTCTATTTATGACATGAGTGGCTGCTGAAAGAGTTCCCACTAGAACTTGAGTGGCATACCAACTTGATAAAGTAGTGTTAATCCAGTTTCAACTAGGTGCTTATGTTTTCTTCCAGTTGTGCCATTTCAGTCATGTATGTGGAGACGAGTAGAAGAGTTTAATTTCTTCCCCTTTAAGTAAAAGTTATAGGGCTCTATATTCACCTCCCATAACACATTGAAGTTCTTTGAATTTGACATCAAGTGAGCTTTCAATTTGTCTTTTGAAATTAATAAAGGCTGTTTTTGTTTCTGATTTTGCATTCAAGGGATTAATCCAAGTGAACTTATTGTAATCATCTATGAAGAACACATAATATCCATAAAGGGGCAGGGCCTCATAGATCTGAATGTATTAACTGTAGGGGAGTTGCTGCTTGGTTTCTGATGATTTGAGATGCATTCTATGTATTTTGTCATACTGACATGCACTGCAGATTTAAGAATTATTTTTTTATTCCAATTGAAAAGATTACAACTAGAGAGGGTTTTCTGTAGAGCAGTTACATTCAGATGTCCTAACCGTATATACCAAGTAGTGAGACCTTTTTCAGCTTTGAAGATAACGTTTATTGACTCTTGAAGGTTAAAACAAAAAGACTACATTGACTCTGAAACAAACTTAAATTTATTGCTTGAACTTAAAACTAGTGCAAACTTTGACACTTTATTGGGATTTACTAGATAGCATTGTAGTTGATAAAGGCCTCCTTTAGCCACTCCTTCCAACAGAGCTCTCCTTCTGCTCTTTTCCTTAACAACAAAAGATTGTCATAAAATTCTACATTAATTTCATTATCGCAAAGTAATTTAGATATTCATATAATTTTTTTTTTTTTTTGTGATTTTGGGCGCAAAAAAACACATGTTTCAGATGTAAGTGTTTTGTGTTTCGCGAGTGTGTAGGCAGCAATGCATCACCAAAATGTGAAATTATAAGCTATTGCCCATCGCCTACAACTAGCTTTTCAATACCCTTTTAAGGTGCACCAATATTTAATTGCTCAGGCTATCAGTGATATGGTTTGTTGCGCCACTGTCAAAATACCAAGCATGATCGGCAGCATTTTCAGGTGCAGCAATGTATACAGATCTCTGACTGTTGTTTGCAAGATTTTGAGATGGTCCCTTGCGAGGCGGATTCTTGTTGTTGTTATTGCTCCTCCTCTGGTTTTTGTTTCAGAGCTGCTGCGGGTTGAAGTCCTGCTTGTAGTGATGCCAACAATCAAAGGCTACATGTCCGAACCGGTGACAAATCTGACACTGTGGCTTGGGTTCATCTTCAGCTGCTTTTCCTTTCCCTTTAGCTTGATTTGCACCATTCGCAGCATTTGCGTTCATGCCTCTTTCTGTGTTATTCCAGTTTCTCCTTTGATTATTACTTGACTAGGCAAAATTTACACTTGTGTTCTGAAGTGAGATGCTGCCATGAGAATTGTAAAGTTCAATCCTACTTTCCTAATTCAGGAAAATGGCATAGACTTCTTAGATTGTTGGAATCTCAACTCTTTGTTGTAATGTTAACAACAGAGTCATATTCGAGACCAAAATTTGCAAGCAAAAAGAGTGTCAGATCTTCATCAGTAACTTGGTTGCCAGCAAACTTGAGTTCATCTGCTAAAGTTTTGATTTTATTGTAAAACTCAATGATGTTTGAGGCTGATTTTCTTGTGGTTTGAATGAGAGTTTTGAGTTGCAAGACTATGGATTTAGTTCTTGCTGATAGGAGTCTTGATAATGCTTTCCACACTTCTACTGAAGTTGTGCAATCAGTTAATTAGGGCTAGAATACCTTAAGTGAGCGATGAGAATAGCCAACTCATGGGTAATTGATCTTGTCTGAGCAATAGAAAATATTCGGAGTTGTCAGTTGTGGTGACAGTGCCATCACACTCACTGAGATGTGCACTCTATTTGGGCATGGTCTTGTTCCATTGAGAGAAACTTCTAGGCCATTGGCTCTTACTGTTCGTAGGATTTGAGACCCCAGAGTAAATAGTTGGAGTTGTTCAACTTGATAGGAAATACGAATAAAGAATTGTTTTGATTGGGGTTTGGAAGTAGGTTGGCTTGAAGTGGAAGGCTATTTCGAACAGGGTTTGAGAGAAGGTTGTCGCTGGATGACGGAAGGTTGGTTTGAGTAGTGTTTGGTCGCCGGTTGAAAGGATATTTTGAACAGGGTTTGAGAGAGGGTTGTTGCTGGTTGGAAGGCTGTGTTTGGATTGTTTTCTGCCATTGCAATGGCTCCGATACCAAGTTAAAATTTTGAATGTTGAGATAATGACCGCCCTTTGCTTCTCAATATTCATTGCTGTGATATGATTACGTAAACATGAATTATACATAAAGTTTTTATGCTCTCCAAGTAACCTAAACTGTTAATCTAGCCATAGGTTTGTGTAGCCCTAGCATCAAACGGCTTACAGTATCTCTCCTTGCTCTGTACTATGTAAGCAGAGAGTATTCTGTCTTCATATAACCAGCTCTCCATGTTTCTTCAGTAACAAGATTATTGTAGCTCACTTGATAGGTCTATTTTATTAAGGAGACAATAGTACAGTGCTGGGCTTCTTTGTTACGGTCAATGAGCGGCACATTGGGCTGAGAATCAGAGTGGCTCATTGAATTATTTCTTACATACGCTTTTCCTACGGTTATCAAGAGCTAACCTGATGAAAACGTTTACAGAACAGATGCGCACGGAAAACAGAGCTAATTAGCGGAGGTGTCACGAAGTAGGAACATGATATAGATGCTCAAGCCTGGTCTGAATTCAACTCAAGCCATGAGAGAAAAATAGCATTGCCAGACAGCTCTACTGGAAGATCTTGGACAACTAGATATCAGCTTCCCAGAGATGCTCAAAAGCTTCACTGCAAAAGGTTTGATCAACTTGAAGCACATGGTATGAGGACCTCAATTGGACATCAATTTAACAATTGAATTGAAATTAGTTTTGATGAAAGGACAAAATGAAGACCAATTAAAGATATGAAATGCAAGGCTTCTTGGTAGAGATTCTTAGCAGAAAATTGGTATTATTTTTTAAATAACAAAAATTAAAAAATTTGACAATTAATCAATTAAATATTTTTTTAAGTGGGATGTGTTTAATTACAAAATTGGTGATGGAAAATATCACTACCCTAAATAATAACTTGAGTAATAACATGTCCATTCCTACATTTTCACCCTTTTTTTTGTGAATTAAGATAGTTACCTAAACACTACCAATAACCACTTGGGATGTCGATATTCCCTATTTTACATTTACACGTAAGAACCAATAATAATTGGTCCTTGTGAGTTAATTATTGGAGCAGCAATATTTTAAGTCGATACTAATATCATAAAAGACTATGAATTTATTATGGTAAAATCAACATATAATTTATTGCATTCGAAATTAAAAAAAAAAAGTATATATAGTCTTATAAATCTATAATACAAACGAAACGGTACAAATTCAAGGTAAATCACATAAAATTTTTCTTTTAATATGTTACAATTCACTTTACCCTAATTAATCCGGAGATATATCTATCCCACCTGCAAATTAGTAGCAGAGAAATTTACTCATCTAAAAGCAACGGCACTTATTCCACAAGCACAAGCAAGAAAGAGCACGCACAAAGTTAAACAAACACTGGCATGGCAGTACCTGTTACATTAATTAGTTCCAGCTACATCGTCCAGAAACTTCTCTTTAATCTTGTTGAGCTTTGCTGCGGCATCTGTCATACATATCCTTTGGTCTGGGGACTCCATGCAGCAATCCAATGCCAAATGCATGATGCTTAATATACAATCCATTTTTGCAGAAAAAGCTCGTTCTTCTCGCACCAAATTTGCATCTACAACTTCAGTCAATCCATCAGGTAGTGACTCACTAACCCAGTTCCTTAAACTCAATTCTCCAGTAAACATTTCATCAGTAGGCTTCTTTCTTGTGAAAGTTTCCATCAATAAAACACCATAACTATAGACATCACATTTGGCTGAAACAATTCCTTCTGAACCATACTCTGCATTTTTAAGCTTCAATTTATTAAACAAATATGCAGTTATGAGACAAATGCTAAACCAATATTAAAGTGTACCCATGTGCTTGTGCTTGAAAAAAATAAAATAAAAGGAATAGAAATTGAAATCGGATATGAAAACTCACCTGGTGCCATATAACCAATTGTAGCCATTGTCATGGTTTGGGTCACAGAATCATCTCCTTCACCTAAGAGTTTGGAAATGCCGAAGTCACTCACATGTGCCACCATATCCTTATCCAAGAGGATGTTGCTAGGCTTCAAATCACAATGAATGATAGGTGCTGATGAATGACCATGATGGAGATATTCAAGAGCCAACCCCACATTTATCATTATATTCAACCTCTCTAACATATCTAGAAAATAGTTGTGAGAATATAACCACTTCTCAAGACTACCATTAGGCATGAATTCAAGCACCAAGGCTTTAAAATTTATATTACAACAACTGCTAATAATCTTAATGAGATTTCGATGACGAACATTCCTCAGTACTTCACATTCAGCATCAAAACTCTTAAAAGCTCTCCCTCGTTCCAGATTAAAGACCTTAATTGCAACATTAGTCCCATCAGAAGGGGTTGCTTTGTATACTGACCCAAAACTACCTTTACCAAGCAAGTTATATCCAATGGTTCCCCGTTGAATACTTGGATAAGATATCCTTCTCCATGTTGCCAGAGATAACAAATCTTCTTGATTTAAATTTTTTGTAGTCCTCCTGTTTCGACGTCTTATAATGAAGATAATGATAATTGCTTTAAGTACAGAGCAGATTGTGGATGGAAAAATATATTTCAGGAGAAGCACACCAGCTTTCATGGATTTTTTGTTGTTATATTGCTTGCAAGGTGGGACTTGGAGTTTTGATGGATGATAAGAGTGCATAATTCAAAACAAAGACTGAGCTGAGAAGTTTTTAAAAGGCCCCTTGGTAGGAATTTTCCCATCTACATTATTGTGAGAGACATTAAGTTGTTTGAGATATAAGAGAGCCTCCAATGTCTTGGGAATTTCCCCCGAGAGATTTTCTTGAGAGATCCACGGATTCCAAACTTTTCAAATAGTCAAATGATTCTGGGATAGGACCTTGAAATTGATTACCAGCTAAGGACAGAGCAATTAGATCTTTGAGGCCACCATTGTTTGTTGGAATGTTACCTGATAATTGATTTCTTGATAAATCTAAATATAATGCGACCTTCAAGTTTTGTATATTTGAAGAAAGGGAACCACTCAATAAATTTGACGACAAGTCTATCACCAGGATGTACTCTAGACTCCAGAAAGATGATGGTATTCTAGAAGCTCGTTGGAGTTTAAGTAGAGTTCTCTTAGAGGTATCAAAGTGACCAAGCATTGAGGGATATGTCCTGAAAGCTTATTTTCACTTAACCACAAAACAGTCAACCCCTTCAAGTGGCAAATATCGTGGGGAATGGATCCTTGTAAGTCATTACTATTGAGATATAGTCCCTGTAGCCGCTGTAATCTTCCCAGGGTTGCTGGAATAGTCCCATTCAAGTCATTGTTGTAGAGGCTTAAAAATATCAAGCCACCGAAATTTCCAATTTCTTGAGGAATGTTGCCCTTGAGTTTGCAATCATGTGCCTCAAGTTTTTGAAGAGAAGCCGAGAAATTTCCAATTGATGGTGGAAGGATGCCACGTAATGGATTAGAACTTAATGCCAACGCTCTTATATTTCTACAATTAGTCAAAGAAGAGAGAAAAGTCCACTCTGCTGCAGATGATTCTGTCGTCAACTGATTATCCAAAAGGTTGAGCACACTGAGGAATCTCAAGTCACCAAAAGTGTTTGGAATAAGGCCAGATAAAGAGTTGCTCGCCAAGTCTAGGCCAATGAGTGTAGAAGCATTGGTGATGGAGTTGGGAATAGTTCCGATGAGTTTATTTTTCGCCATGGCTAAAAACTCTATGTTTTGAAGCGAGTGGCCAATTGTCGATGGTAGATAGCCTGTGAATTGATTGTCATATAGATTAAGGATTGTTAAGGTTGAAATATTGAAGATCGTGGGTGGAATCGGACCACTTAAGTTGTTCAAACCAAGAACTAGGCTGTTCAGATTTCGTAAATTGCCAATTTCCTTTGGAATTTCACCTGTCATAATGGAAATTTTTAAAATATGTTTATAGATATATGTATTTTGGGTTAAAAAAAAGATATACGTATTTTGGGGGCTCTTGTAACTCTGAAGCTATTACTTCAAAAGCTGTGAAATGTACTATCTACGTCCATCAAAATTCAATTCATTTTATTCATGTCTATTTGATTTAGTTACAACTGTAAATCTATATTCATTAAACCTCATAAGTCGGAATGAATGAACAATCCGGAACAGATGACGTCTCCAGGGGAATCACTCAAACTATGATCAAATAAATAAATAAATTAGCACTAAACCATGATTTTGTATTAAGTGCTTTAGTTTTATTAAATTTCTTCATGAAATTAAATATTTTGATTCACAGTACTCAATTTTCAATATAAAATATTATTGATTTAATTTAATACTCCAATTAATGGGTTTTTTTTTGGTTATTTTCTTTCATAATTCTCGAAATCAAGTGTTAATTAATTGGAAGCTACGCCAAACCATTAACAAAAAATTAGACAATTTATAAAAATAAAAAGCTATATAAATTATATATTTAATAATTAATAAATCTGGTTCTCTAATTATGACATAGAATTTATTCTAGTTTTTTTTCCCTTGATGTTTAAAATTTTGCTTTTCAAGGGATTAAAACAATTTATTTTGAAGTAAAGACTTGTTTATTTATTTATTTACTTTTACTTCTTCATATATAACTTATTGCAAATGTATCAAAATTAATTTCAATATGCTATTTGGTGGAGCAAATTAAACACATAAATTACTCAGTCTTTCTCAAGCTCACAACAACTATTCTCTCTCTACTTGCACTTTTGTTTCTCTCAATCATTTATTCTTTGCCTTTCTTAATCATTTGTAAACTAGCACAAACTAACTTGTATTTCTTTTTCTCAAAAACTGTGTCCTGCTAATTGCTATATTTAAAGATCTGACAAAAAAATTATAAATTGTATGGTTTGGTTAAAATAAAAATTTGTGTTCAATTTAGATGGAGGAATTTTCTACTCAAAATTCTGATATATTAAAACAATAATAATTTGACAATTCTTGAAAAAAAAACCATAATAAAATAAATTTGTGAAAGTGAGTAGTAATCCAAAGTTTGAAGTCTTGTGTTTTTTCTAGCTATCCCTTACTCTCGGTTTATATATGTATAATCACTTTAAATTTGTGACTTCTTATTTCCACTAAAAGAGTTAAGACTTAAGAGACTAATAATTGCAAGTAAACTTTACGTGTAGTTAAAAATTGAATAAGTTCTATTTATCACATAGTTATATAAAGGGATAAATGCTCTTTAGTTCATATACTTTGAATTAAGTGTCTATTTAATCCCTATATTTTAAAAAAATACCATAAGACATCTCTATTGTTAAATATGTGATACTTTCGCCCTTATGTTTTCTTTGCCATTACAATAATAATACCCTTGCTACAGTCTTGAGAGCATTAATTAATTTATCCATAAAAAGTTAATTACCAAATTGATTGGTAATTATAAAAAAATAATGTTTTTCATATCCTTATGACAATCTTTCTAATAATTATTTATAAATAACTTAATACCAATCAACTTAATACCTTGCTATCTTGCTAACAATTACCTATAAAAATTTAAGCTACCAAATTAACCCTAAAAGTAAAATGATAATAAAAATTACTTTAATTTTTAGTGTTAATTTGAAAAATTAAAATTTTTTCTTTTCATTAATGTCGCTAAGGGTATTATTGTAAAAGTAAAAAAGGGTAAGAATGCACATATTTAATAACAAGATTGTCTTAAGATATTTTTCAAAATATAAAGAATAAACAAACATTTAACCTAAAACATAGGGACTAAACAAGCATTTAACCTATATAAACTGATAAATCATTTGTCTAGTGATGGCTAACCATCAATAATAATTGGGTCATATAATATTATTAGAAGGAAAAAAGTCACCCATACATCTAAGATTTGTTTAAATAGTCACATAGACTCATAAGTGGTCATAAAAACCCTATTAAATTCAAAATTGGCTATTATATCCTTTTATTATAACGAAGACTGGATCTAGAATTTTGGAGGCCTTAGGCTAAATTTTTTTATAAGACCTCCTTACATTCAGTAGATTTAACATTCAAAGAAACATGAAAAAGATATTAATTTTTAACTGTTTATTGAATATACACAATTAAAAAGATATTAAGAAATTTTAAAAAAGAAAATTAATTATGAAGATATTTTTGTTTATTCCTTTAGAACTATCATTTCAAGAAATTATTTTATTTTTGCTTCAAAAGTGAGCAGATAAATATAACAATTTTCTTTTCAGTCATAGAATCACAATCATCTGGTACAAATAAGTGTATATAAACTAATGTGACACAAGAAGGTTGGTAATATAAAACCATCACATGTCCATGTAATTGGAAAAAAATATTATCACTTTTCAGCCAATATATTTATGCTACATCAGTTTATGTATATTAGTTTATACAAACTATCTGTGATTCAATCATTGTTGTTTTCTTTATAAAGAAGAGCACAAAATATTTTATAATGTTCAATAATTAAGGCCTTTTTTTAAACAGACAAAAAACTTAAATTTTTTCTCAGAAAAACTAATAATGAATTAATAGTTAGACAATACTATTAGTTATATGTCTTTAGTATTAAGGTTATTAGAGATAGAATTTGTATAAAAATTTTTAATTGTAGAATAATTATTAATTAAAGAGATCCTAAAAAGTAGGCTTTCCTATTATAAGTAACTTAAAAATATATTAATTTGGGTATACTAAGGAAATACTAAAAGAAAAAAGGGTCTTCCTACTATATGGGGATTACAATGGAGCCTTCCTAACACACGTGGCTCTAGGCAACCATCTAGTTTGCTTATGCTTAAAGCCGCCTTCGATTATAACAACCTAAATAAATATGAATATAGTAATAAAATAAAAATAATAAATAAATATCATATGATACAAATAAAATATTACAGTAACTATAATTAATAAAATAACATATAGTGAAAATTATTTTGACTACTAAGTTATTATTAGTCTATCTGATGGATTTTATTAATACTAAAATCTATTAATCCAAAAATTGACTTAAAGATTTGTAGTAATATATACATAATTAAAAAAGATATTGTAAATAAAATAATATAAATTTTATAAATTACTGTGAATTTTAGGTACAATGATTTATTATTATTATTATTATTATGTCAAATAGATTTTATTATTATTAAAAGAATATGACCAATTGATAATGTTAAAATAACTTTTTAATATTCAAAATCTATTATAAATTTACCTTATTTTATATATTATATGATTTTATTTTTAATTTATATTTATTACAGAAGTTCATTTAAAGTTAATTATTGTGAGCTTGCAATTAAGGGTATAATAGGGAAAAATTGTGTAACTATTTATGAAATTAAAAGATCTTTGTAACCATTTAAACAAATATTAGAGATGTAGGTGGCGTTTCCTTTAATAGAAATATAGAATTAAAATTTTTTTGAACAACTTGATGAAATCTAGTCCAGTAATCTACTCATGCTTTTGGGTTGTCACATCCTAATTCACAAAAGCAATGGGGTCCGAATGAACCCAAAGAAGGGTCTTCCATTTACCAATAAGTATGCCAGGATTTATCAAGTTAAAAGGCAAAGTTTGGATTACTAATTTCAAGATCAAATTAATTTGTGTGAAATTTACAGTCTAAGGGTGCCCTCGAAAACTTAAACCCCATACTTTATGAGAATATATCAATTCATCTTCACATTTGGGGTAAGTGAAAACTAACCCGCTGTAATTTCAACACATCAAATTTGTGTGAATTTTGCTCTCATATTCTAAGGAAGGGTGGCCTTCAAAACTGAGCCCCACACCTGAGATGGGAGCAAATTATGTTTGTTCCGCTAACCCATCATGGATTAAAACTTAAAATGTTTGCATTACTAAATAATGAATTCTGCAGACATACAACAATACATCAAAAAGGGGGTGAAGCGTACCTTGTAGGTTGTTTTCCCCAAGATTTAGGAGCATGAGCTTACTCAAATTTCCAATCTTTGAAGGAATGCCTCCATCAATAATATTGAACCTTGTGTCCAAGCACACCAGGTTTGATAAATTGAACAAAGACATTGGGATGTGACCTGTGAAACTGTTGTTCCGAAGCCTCAGCGTTTGGAGTTGGGATAAAGTACCAATCCAAGATGGAAAGCTTCCACTCAATTCATTGAAAGCAAAATTAATCAATCTAAGTCTGTGTAATTGGCCCAATTCATTCGGTAGATGGCCGTGAAAAGTGTTATAACTAATATCAAGATATACAAGGAATGAGAGATTGCCCAAATGTGGAGGAATGTTGCCTCCCAGACTCATACCTGAAAGATTCAAGGCTGTGACTCTATGATGACGTCTACCACAAGTAATGCCAACCCAACTGCACACTTGGTACGAAACAGACCAATTATTTGCCAAGACACCCCGAGGATCAGCCACACGGGCTTTGAACTCAAGAAGAGAAGATTGATCAATTCTTATGTTTTTCACGGTCTTTATATCCAAGCTAGCCATGAAACAGTACTGTAACAATAACATATGGACAAAGAGGAATAATAAACGCATATTGATGTTTTTAATAGATGCAGCAAACTAAGTACCAATAAGTGAGACAGATTCATATAATTTTAAAATGAATGGAAATGCATACTTATTATGTATGCAATAGCAATAAGCATATATATATATAAAGCAGATTAGACAGTGCAGCGTAATTAGTTTCCTAGGTCCGTGATCAGCCCGCTATTGCATCGGTCTTTACGTTAAAATTGACCAAGATATGACTTAGGAGCTCAGATGTGAATAATTTT
The DNA here is from genome assembly GCA_030444775.1 of Atalantia buxifolia. Classification (NCBI taxonomy): domain Eukaryota; kingdom Viridiplantae; phylum Streptophyta; class Magnoliopsida; order Sapindales; family Rutaceae; genus Atalantia; species Atalantia buxifolia. Next base: position 40,293,820 of record CM059835.1, on the reverse strand, counting down.
GCCCATTTTTGTTTCTTAGAATCAAACTACATTTGCTCCTGAGGATAATACAAGAAATTAATTTGAATTTGTATTAGTCACTCGTTTTCGTTGATTACGAGTTGGGCTTGAAATATACTAAAGTCGTATGAAAAACTGGCAGTGCATTCATATGTTTGTCAAATTTACATTTCCTTCCTTATTCACTACAAAATTTCTACTTTTATTGTAAGATATTTATAATTATTTGGACATTTTAAGCTTTTAATATATTTTGTCAAAATTTTTGTAATTTTTTAAAATCAAAAGCATTTTTGTTCATTATATATGGTCCATGACAACCTCTAACATAAATTAAGGGTGTTTGATGACATTTTGTTTTTGATAATTATGAAGACGATCTTCACTTAATCTGTAAAAGTGTATGATATGCATGCTTAGAAAGTTGGAATATAAAATTTGTATTTTAAATGACATGACATTTGCCGTGTAATTCAATTAAATGAGTGTTGTGAAAAATTTATCTTATTAGCAATAATATTAACTACCTAAGCATGACGCTTATTAATTGGTGATAGGTTATTCGATGTTGGAAGGTCTTGGTAGGTGTAGCAAATACGTAACTAAAGTGAAATTAAAAATAATAATCACATAAGGATACTAAAATTTACGTGGTTTGACTTTTAGCCTCACGCCTACATGGGCCAAGACAGGACATATTTAACTGGTGAAAAGAAATTACAAATATTATAGTGTTTTGTCTCACAATCCAAAACCCAATACACGCAAACTCTCAAAAACACTAGAATTAGAGCTCAAAGCTCTCAACACTCTCAACTTACACCTCTTGTCACTCTCACTTGAATTGAAGAAAATTAGATGATTGAAGAGGGTAAATAAAGCTTCTATTCATAGGCCAGGCAATGTCCCAAAAATCAATAATGGTGGACATTAAAATAACATAAACTTTCTCTTAACTTTTTTCATTTTAGTGCCAAAGTCAAAAATTGTGTTTCTCCCACTTACTTATATTTTCCATTTACCCAACAACTTTATACCAAGAGTTAAAAGTTGCATGCTAACCACATGTAATTTTTGCCACATGCATGCACATGTTCAACATTTGATACGTAAACTTTGTCTCCAAATCTTCTAATCGTATCATTACTAATTGAAAAGAATTTACATGTCAATTTAATAAAATTTCTCAATATGTCATTACTCAAATAGAAAATTGATATGCTGTTATTTGTTTTTCTTGTCATAGCTAAGCCACATAGATTTAACTAATTACTTAAAAATATATATACAAGAGACTCATGAGTCTTTGTAATGAAAATTGCAAACCGTGCATAGACTTTCTTTAACTAATTTGTAGTTTCTAACTAATAGGTCAAGGTCGTCTTCTTTGTTTATTCTTCTTCCCATATATATTAACTACGGCGACTTTGTAATGAAAATTACAAGGGCTTGTGGCACACTTTATTAATTTCAAACCACACATAGACTTTCTTTTTGTTCGAAGAAGAATAAAACAAAGAGGACGACCTTGACTTATTGATTAGCAGCTACTAATTTTGCTTTCATGAATTTAATTTGGAACAAATTTTCTCCACTTTCAGGTCCGCTGGCCCCAGCTATAAATGTCTTTAACTTACCACAATAATTAATTAAAGAGGGGAGAGAATACCAAGACCAGCTTGCTCGAACAACCGTGCCTACACGCTTAGTTTGCCTTTGCCAAACATTTTATTTTTCGTCAAATTTTATGGACGGTATATATATTCCGATATATTAATTGCATCCACATATTTTGGTTCAACATATCAATTCATTTCTATATGGGAGAGTATTTGTGAACCGCATGTTAAAAGAGAAATGATAATTTTCCAAAATTTTGCAAAAACGAGGATAAAATAGTTTTAAAGGTTGGAGAATAGATATATGGCACATTCGTGATATTTGTTTTTGTGGGGAATTGATGGATAAGCAGATACACAATTAACATAAAATTAAGAAATAATGAGACATAAAATCACAAGAATACCAAAAATTACGTGGTTGACTTTTTTTATCCTACGTCTCACGGACGAAAATATAAAGAAAAATATTTTATTAGTGATGTGGAGTATACAAGTATTGAAATATTTTTTTGTCTCACATGTGCCCAATATCCTAATACACCCAATTCTCTCAATCACTTATTACTCAAGAGTTTAATAAAACTCTTAAAAATACTCACCAACTGTTTCTCTTTACAAAATAGAGAAGAGAAACTTAGAGAAATAGAATGAATAAAATGAGGAGAAAGCCTCTTCTATTTATAGCCAAAATTGGCTATAATTTTTTTTTTTTTTTCTTTGGGCAAAGACCACCAAAAATGGGGGGGTGAGATTTTGTTGATGGTTTGGCACCACCCATCTAAAAGGGTTGTGCCAACCATGACTTTAATATTCTCCCACTTGGAGATTTGATTGAGCATCAATCAATCTCCCATCATCATCCTTTCTTTGCCATTATCATGTTGCTTACGTCTCTCTAGGCCATAAGAGGATCTGCTCTATACAAATTTGTTAGCATTAATAGGTTTGGTCAAAACATCTGCTAGGTTCTCTTTGATATGGATTTTCTATAAATCCACACACTATCTCCCCACTACTCGAACAAAGTGATATCGAACCCTGTATGCTTTGTCATAGAATGAAAGACTAGATTACTTTGATGTCACAAAATACGGGATTTTTCTGTTATTTGTGCCTAAGCTCCTCCAGTAACCTTTGTATCTAAATAACTTCCTTGCAAGCTTGTGTAGTCTGCTATGTACTCTACTACTGTTGTAGATAAGACCCAACAATCTGCGGTTTTTGAAACTCACTTACAACTACTCATGCAAGTGTAAACACATAAACATTAGTGGATTTCCTTTTATCAAGGTCTTCTCAAAATCAATGAACATAGCCCTCGACAAGAAATTCTAATCCTTCATAACATAATACAACATCCGAGTTTCCTCGATATATCTGAGAATCCTCTTCACAGTTATCCAATGCTCTCCACTGGGATTCGCCATGTATCGACTGACTGCTCTCACTGCTTGTGCAATGTCCGGTCTAGTACATATCATAACGAACATCAAACTTTCTATTGGTGATGCATACGGTACTTGAGACATCTTATTCCTTTCGCTTCATTATTAGGACACATACTTAAGGATAACTTGAAATTAATAGGAAATGGGATAGAAATTGGCTTACAATCTTGCATGTTGAAGTGCCACAAGCTTTTCTTTAAGTAGTTCTTTTGAGAAAACCAAATCTTCCTATTATTTGTCTCGGTGAATTTGCATCTTTAGAATCTTATTTGCTAGTCCTAAGTCCTTCATTTCAGACTCCTAACCAACTATGCCTTCATTTCTTGGACTCGATCTTTGTTGGGGCCTGCTACCAATAAGTCATCCACGTACAACAATAAAATGGTGAAATCATTATCTTCAAACCTCTTGTAATATGCACAATGGTCTGAACTGAGTCTGTTGTATCCAAGGCTCATGATGAAGGAATCAAATCTTTTATACCAACACCTCGGCGCCTGTTTGAGACCGTATAGAGATTTGTTCAACTGCGAACCAAGTTCTCATTGCCCGTTTTCGTAAAACTTTATGGTTGGAGCATATAAATTTCTTCTTCAAGTTCTCCATGAAGAAATGCGTTTTTACATCTAATGCTCTAGATGTAGGTCAAATGTTGCACACATTGCCAAGGCTATTTTAATTGTTGTAAGTCGAACCACCAGAGAAAATATCTCGTTGAAGTCAATACTTTCTTTCGAGCATATTCCTTCACCACCAATCTTGCACGATACCGCTCTACTTGGTCATTGCCATCACGCTTGATCTTGTAGACCTATTTGTTACCAATGGCTTTTCTTCCATGTGGTAGTGGCACAGGTTTTCATGTCTTGTTCTTGTGTAGAGTCTAAATTTTTTTTCTCGCATTCATGTCATCCACAAAGAAACATCTGGACTATTTAAAACTTCATGGAAAGTTAATGGCTCTCAATGTAGCTAGGAGTTATCAACTGACTTTCATCCACATCTCCATCGGTGTCTTCAATTCAATTGTTGCAGATGGTGACCGATTTACTATATTAAGGTAGTTTTGTCAAGTACATTTTCGCTAGAATGAGTTGGGTAGACTAGAAAGTCCTCAATATGGCTCTTATCCTTTCGAAAGAGTTCTATTCACCGCTCTGTCACTCTATTTCGCTGGGAGTGTATGCCACCGTGAATTGCCTTTGAATACCTTCTTGCTTACGAGAAAGGAAAAAACTCGCCGCCAAGATATACTCTCCACCGTTATCTATCCTCAAGCACTTGATCATTTTTCGGATTCAAGTTTAACCCGTGCTTTGCATCTTGTTTGATCATTGGAAACACATCCGACTTTTTCTTGATTGGATATGCCCAAACATCTCTTGGAATAATCATCAATGAAAGTCTCCATGTACTTTGCATCTCCCATAGATATGTCTAGTGATTCCCAAATATCGAATTAACTAAGTCTAGAATACATTTACTTTTAGCAAACAGATCTCATGAACTTTAATTTATGCCGCTTACTTGTAACACAATGCTCGCAAAATGGTAAGTTTATCAATTTGAGCCACGAAAGTAATTTTCGCTCGAGAGAATCTTGAAACATTGTTCTAACATGTGACGGAGTTTGAGATGCTACATCATCGTTGATTCTTCTCCATTTGACGCGACACACGCATCGCCTTCCTATAATGTTTCTCTTTTAAACACGAATGCATTAGCACCGATCTTTTCTACCTTTATCAATACAAGCACGCCTCTAGTAATCTTCATGATCCTATTTTCTACATGAGTTTTGCACCCATGACTATCTATTTGTCCCAATGATAATAAATTTTTCTTCAGCCGTTGACATGTTGTACCTCCTAATTGTACGAATTGTATCATCAAACATTTTTGTTTTTATAGTACCAATGCCGGCCGATCTCCAAGGCATGATCATCTCCCATATATACAAATCCTCCGAGAAATGTTTATATGTATGGAATCATTCTCTTCGAGAGGTCTTGTGTTAGGTAACTATTGAGTTTATGAGCCGAGATGTCGATAATTGTTTCGCCTTCTAAAACAGCTTGTTGCCTCGCTATAGAGAATTTCGCCATCATCCGAGGTACTTGCTACACACCTGAGTATTTGATGACTCGGGTTCTTTACTCTCTCTTCTCTTTTGGTTGTTCCAACACTCTTTCTTGACGTGCCCTTTTTGTTATAGTTATAGCATTTAACATTCTTCTTACTTATGGATTTTGATCTATCATGATTTTGACTCCCACCGAGGCCACATTCTCGTTGATCTCCTTCTCGTCACCGATAGTGCTTACGCTTGTTGCGAACTTGCTTGTTTGTCTTCTTTATTTGTCCACCGCTCTCCTTATTTAATACCGAGGTCGTAACATCATGGAAAATTAGACCGTCTGCTAGATTGTTGTTCATCGGGTTGATGATGAGTTAATCATATGAATCTGGTAGACTTTGAAGTAGAAGTTCTGCACGTTCATTTTCCTCATCTTATGACCCAACATTGTGAGTTGTGAAAATAAAGTCTTCAAGGTGTTAATGTGGTCATCGATGTAGATTAGGCATTCGAAGAGTATAGAGTCTCCTTTTAAGAAAATCTTGTTGTACAAACGACTTGGCCTCATACAATTTTGTGAGAGTATCCCATACTTCCTTTCTTGTCTTTTTCTTCTCTACATTGGATAACACCCATCTGCAAGTGTCAATTGTAGATCAAAGAATGGCATTGTTGTCCATCTCATTCCACTTGTCATCATCGATTATCTCCATGGGCCTTTCTCCAATTGCTCGCATCTTCATTTTCCACACCGAGAAATTGTTCCGTTGGACATCTCAATTTTATACACCGCCGTCATTTTGTTGATAAATATCGCACACGAACTAGTTTACCACCTTGAATAGTTGTGAGTTTGTGTGAAAATGCACAACAAGAAAGTTCTCGAAAAAAACCTGGAGGGGTCACAACGATCCCACTTAAAACCAGACTCTTAGGCTCTTATCACCTTTGTGACTGAACTTTCCTAGACATGTACAAAAACCACACAGTTACTTTCACTCACACCACTATTTCCTACTTTACACCATAAAATTCTTAAATCGCTCCCACCGTTTTCGTGAGAAGTACCATATATGTGAATATTACTACATACGCGAACAGTTCCTTTACGTGAAAGTGTTCCAACTTCAAAAATACAACCAATAACTCGATACTCTTGTTGGAAAATTAATAGGTGAAAGAGATACACAACTAAAGTGAAATTGAGAAATAATGAGACACAAAATCACACAGGGGACACCATAAATTACGTGGTTCGGCTTTTAACCTACGTCCACGGGCGAAGACAGAAGGAAAGTATTTTACTAGTGATATGGAGTATACAAGTATTGAAATATTTTGTCTCTCAGTCCAATATCCCAATACACCTAATTCTCTTACTCACTAATTACTCAAGAGTTTGCTAAAACTCTTAAAAATACTCTCACCAACTCTTTCTCTTTACATAATAGAAATAGAAACTTAACAAAATGGAATGAATAAAATGATGAGGAGCCTTTCTATTTATAGCCAAAATTGGCTATTAAATTATTTTTTTCTTTAGGCGGCACCCTTTCTTTTTCTTCCATCTTTTCTTTTTTTTCTTCAAGCATTACGACATCACCAAAATGGCGGGCCGCGTGAAACTTTATTGGTGGTTTGGCATCGCCCATCTAGAAGGGTGGTGCCAACCATGACTTTAACATTCTTCCCACTTGGAGATTTGATTGAGAATCAATCAATCTCCACATCATCCTTTCGCTTCACCATTATCATGTTGCTTACGTCTCTGCTAAGCCATAAGAGGATATCCATACAAATTTGTCAACATTAATTGGTTTGGTCAAAATATACATTAGGTTCTCCTTGGTATGGATTTTCTGCAAATCCACATTTCCATCTTCCACTACTTCTCAAACAAAGTGATATTGAACCCCCTATGTGCTTTGTCCTAGAATGAAAGGTTGGATTCATTGCACTATGTAAGGCACTTTGACTTCACAAAACATAGGAATTTTCTCATTTGTTTGTTCTCGAGTTCCTCAAATAACCTTTGTACCTAAATAGCTTCCTTGCAAGCTTGTGAAGCGCCATGTACTATGCTTCTATTGTAGATAAGGCCACAAACTATCGTATTTTTGAAACCTAGCTTACATTTACTCCCACAAGTGTAAACACATAGCCATGAGTAGTGGATTTCTTTTATCAAGGTCTCCTTAAAATCAATCCACATAGCCCCTGACAGTAAATTCTGATCCTTCATAACATAATGCAACATCTGAGGTTCCTCTGATATATCTCAGAATCCTCTTCACAGCTATCCAATGCTCTCCACCAGGATTTGTCATGTATCGGTGATCGCTCACACTGCTTGTGCAATATCTCGATTTAGTACATATCATAGTGAACATCAGTTTTAGATAGAGAATGATATTTTCTCATTCTGGCAAAATTTCATACCGTTCATGTTAAAGATTTATGACAATAGTTTTTTCCACATGAGTTTTGCAAGTTGTATTAAGTAAACTAGTAAAAGATAATTTTGTTCAAGTTTTGATGAAAGCGTCTCGTTTAACTTCACGTGAAGAAAATAAAGAAAAGCGATAATTAATTAGGAGTTAGCCAGTTAGGAGCTAATTATAGTTAATATTCAAAACAGAGGTAATTACATTTTTAATCTGTACTCAACTGTCTCAACCTGACATCAAGCTGCAAATGATTGACTAAGCAATTGCTCATTGCCAAAAAAAAAAATCCTTTGCAACAAAAAAAAAAAAAAGACATTTAAACATTGCAAGAGTTTGGAGGAAAATATGATACATATAGCAAAATGGCATGTGGCCTAAGAATTGAAGAAAGACGAATGTTAAAGGGGCTGTTGAGATATCCCGAATAACCCAACTTGGTCAATTAGAGACGACCATGGAATTGGTGGAATTGGCTCACTTTAGAGGTTACAAATGGGAACTTACTGAGACATTTGAGTACTCGTATGAGCTTCCGAAATGTCAGCATTAACAAGAGAATACTCTTTTTCCCCTTACGATGAGAATAAGGAGCCAATCATATAATCGATCTAAAAACTAAGAAATCAAATAGAGACACGGCAGCTCTTTTAATACTGCCTCATTGAGTTAACAAGTTATCCAACTCTCACGAGCTGTAAATCCATCATCCAATAGATATATAACACATGGCATTAGAACTCAAGTTGGGACTCAAATATTGGGATCCCAAAAATTATTGCTTTGAATATAAGTTTCAAATTAGTAAAATTATACAAACATTAAACCAGACAATGAAGAATACATGAAGCTTGGTCTATATTGTTCAAAACTAAACAATTCTGCATGCCAACCATCCAATATCCCCATGATAAATCTAATCTTATTGACCAGTACTGATCACCCTTCCTTAGACTTTAAAAAACCTCCATAAAGTTATGCCCTTCAATTAATGGTCTTACTTTACCTTAAAGCCACGACGCCAAGTGCCCAAGCAGGCTTACAGTGCCTATTCCTACAACCCTCTGCTTACCGCATTTTCCCACTATATCAGGGAGCATGAACTTTATTTTACAACAATCTCTTCACTTAATTGTTACATAGCATGATTATTAATCAATTTTTATCCCAATTACTAGTTTTTGATAACTTCACACTCTCTCTGTGGAAGTTTGAGAACCCAGAAGTACGCTCTCAGGCAGGCAACATCACGCTACGTGTAGATCAGCCTCTTCAATCACATTTCTCCATATCCCATTTCAACTGATTTGCTCCTATATATTCAACAACAACAGTTCTACTGTGCATCTTCACGCAAGTTCTGAACCAAACAAAGAAATATATTTCACCTCAATTTTTGGTTTTCTGATAAGAGACACCACGGAAACCACTCAAAAGAGCAATACTGAGCATTTATTTGATATAACATATGTCTGATACAGATGATAAAGCTTGGCATGGATTCAACACAAGCAAAGAAAGAATGACATATCTAGTCAGCTTTTAGCTCAGATCATGAACATTTTGAGCTCAGTGCAAATGTTGCTCAAAAGCTTCACCACAAGAGGTTATATTTAACTTTGGGGCATGGCATGGGATTGGCACCCTCATTCACACTCCTCGTTTTTAAGATTGAATATGAAATATTATTTTTTGAGATTATTAGATTAAAAGCCAAATCAAGACAAGGTGAACCAACATCTGCAGCAATATTACAGTAGCTAATTGATAACTGGACCCCTCAGGTTATCCCACCTCTGTTAGAAAAAGAGCAGCTTTCTGTTATTAAGCTTATGATGAGAAACAGAGTGGTATGATATAAGGGTGAGATGCAACCCAACTAGCAAAAGCTCAGAATTGATTACCAAAAAAAAAAAGCGCTAAGCCAAGCCCCTCAGCAAGCTGAGTTCCAGCTACTTGAGAGTGGTTTATCTCATTTGAAGCACTATCTTTTAAGATATGAAAAACCCAAAACAATTAAAAAAAAAAAAATTGCAAATGCGGCACAACAAGGAACATTGTGAATCACACTGAAGTTCATACCTCTGGATGCCATTGAAAGGCAGTCACAGGATAGTCATAGGCTTGCACTGTGGAGACATAGACCTGATAATTATTAACATTTTAAAAAAAACCTGATTTGACATAGACATAGGCTTCCATGAAATAAGGAAAGGTTACATGTTGTACCTTATTATCCTCATCTGCACTTGTTAACATTTTAAAAACCCTGACAGATCCAGGTTCTTTCGCAGTGTTTCAGGTGAAATGCCATACTGAAACAATGGCATAACACGTAAAGTCAGATCAACTAACTATTTAATAAACCACCCACACTAATTTCAAAATCAAAACATTTTTTGAGTTTATTTTTCAAAATCTGTGTCTGAGTTTGTAACAGAATAAGATGATCAAAGAGTCCAAATATACAGAATTCTTCACATGACCATGAATCAAAGATGAAAGAACAAAGCAAGAATGCCAATATGCTTGCAATTGGACCTGACTCATTCATCAAGCAAAGATTAGCCATAATGCTATTATTATTTTCCCCAAGGCTTAGTCTCTTTGCTAGCCGTTCTTTGAAGAACAGCATGTTCTTAGTCTGTTCCTTACTAATATGCGAAAAAGCGGCAAAAAAGAGGGAACAAAGGAGAGATATCAACTTGAGTTTGCAAAAGAATGAGTTGACCAAAGAGGTAATATGTACCAAATTCTTCCATGGCTATGACTCAAAGATGAAAGAAGACATGAAATTGCCAATATACCAGCAAATTGGACCTGAATTGTTCATCAAGCAAAGATTAGTCATAATGCTAGCATTACTTTCCCCATGCTTAGTCTCTTTGCTAGCAGTTCTTCAAAGCAAGCATATTCTTTTTCTGTTTTTTGCTAAAATGCAAAAAATGGACACAAAAGAGGGAACGAAGAGGATCAACTTTAGCTTAAAAGATATAATGGATTTTATTCTTCAAAAATAATTCTTTGTTATAAATCTCAAAGTTTAAGAATCTTCAAGTAATTGAATCTGGCTACAGAAGTAGACGGCAAGTTAACAGTACAAGGTCTCACGTGATGGTTTTGCATGACAAGGCAATCTGTACTCAACTTTTTAATCAACTGCGGTGGAAACCTGCAAAATGGACATCAAGTTGCAAATGAGGGACCAGAGGATTTGCTACTAATAATGTCATGCAAAAACTTAGAACCAACAAAAAGCAATTTAAATAGATAGTAGTTAAGTTGTTACATCATAAAAAATGACATAAAACTATGCAATAATAAAAAATTATGTACCTTTGAAACAGTAAAAGTTATATACCTTTGAAACACAGTTCCTTCAATACTAGTGTTTTCGATGAATTGAAGAGTTGATGCCTGATCTGCTGCATTAAATGATTCCAGAATATGTTTGTCCTATTATTGAGGAGGAAAAAAATTACTTCAAATCAATAAAATCAAAGCTTCATTGAAATATTCCAAGCATCCAAAATTTCAATCGTATGTTTGGCTAACCTAAACAATGAAGTACTTTGGCAATAAAAAAAATTAATATAATAAAACAAAGAGGCATACATGGAGTACAAAGCATACTTCAAATTATGCTTTTACAATAGAAATTAGAAACATACGCAAACCACAAGTAAAAATGCAAAAAGAGAGAAAGATTACCTTGCTGATGATCATTGTCAAAAGTTCAAAGCCTAAGCAGTGAGCATATAGTGGAAAATGATCACCCGCGTCATTCTTTTCTAGAATTTTCTGCAAGAAAACGAAAAAAAAAAAGAATAATAAAGCTAATAGTTAGTTGATAAAATTTAACGGAATGAAATCCACAATGCAGAGAAATTAATATTCCTTTGCTTGAAGCAAATGAAAATGGAGAAATGTAAGCCTAAGATATAATACAATCAAAGTGCTTTGGAACTCATGATCTGTTTGTGAGTATTTCATGTGCTTCCAGAAAAGCACGGAATACATTTTCAAAACCAGTTCTTTAAATATTAAAAAGGCGAGGGATAAAAGTGCTTTTAATAACTAATTCATTAGCAATTTTTGTTTCCAGAGAAAGCAACTTCAAATACTTTTGAAATTAGCTTTTTAATCAAAAGTGCAGTGTTTTTAAAGCAGCATTTGATGAATTACCTTGAAAATTTTTTCAACAATCTCATAGTACAAACCATCTTTGGCCCAGCCTCCAGTGAACAGTACACCATTTACCAATTCCAGCTTCTTCAATAAGCATCACAACAACGTCAGCTGAACAATAACAACAAATAAACATAAAAAATAAAATAAAATTGATTTTTTTTTAAATTACCTCAAAAATAACATCTTCAGGTTCGTTATAAATAAGAGGAATAACACGAGCACCGGCAGATTCAACGAACTTGACGTAGGAAGCAGCAGTGTAGGACGCATTCGTCGCGTTGTTCAATCTCCCCGAAGCGCCGTCGCCTGGATGAGTAACGATACCGATCACCGGGCGGTAATTTAATTTCGACTCGGGTACGGGGCACCGAGGGACCAAGACGGATAAGCTACTTACGGCGTCATTTCGTTGTTGTTGTCGTTGGCTTGGTAAGAGAATCTTTGACTGAGCTTCGACTGAAGAGAATTCTTTCGAAAGAGAGAAAAGGATCGGAATCCAAAGATAGCCCCACATGTCGGACGAAGATGTGGAAACGAGAAGGACCCGATCCGATCAGGAGGGCCTTTTTTTTTTTTTTCAAAGAAGGGGAGAATTAATAGTACTGTAATAAGGGTAATCTGTGGGGACTGGGAGTGGGGACCATTGCCAAAATTTGTGTAAGAATCCCTCCCACTTAAAAACCAAAAAGAATGTGTACTGTTACTTTAGTAAGGTCTCGTTGAATCAACTATTTCTGAATGGGCTTGTCAAATTTTTACGTTAAAAATATTCTGAACTAGCTCATAAAAAAAAAAATTAGTCATAGATTATCAACCTTTCAATATATTTTTAAAGATGATAATTTTCTTCTTTTAAAGATTCAGTCATTATTTATTCATCTTCAAGATTCTCAAATTTTTTTAAAATTTGATCTCAAAGTTAGTTTTTGATAGTTTAATATTTCATCAATTGATTGTCCTAAAATAGCCTTCTATATTCCTAATACTCACTACCAGTAGATAATTATGTCTTTTAGTCTAAAGGTAGCTATATCCTTGTTTCAAAAAGCAATGGTCAAAATTTTCACTCCTATCCTTCCTCACGTGCTGCTCTACATTGATGACATCCTGTTATTCTCACATGACCACCAGACTCACTAAAAGTTGCTTTTAGATTTCTTTCAAATCATTCAGACACATGGCATCATACTTTCGAAAAAAAAAAAAAGCAGTATAAGAAAGGAATCTATTGACTTTTTTGGCATGGTATTAAACGATGGTCACTATCATCCTAGACCACACATTGCAGAAGAATTATTAAAGTTTCTAGATACAAATCTCAGTAAAAATAACTCCAATAATTTCTTGGAATTGTTAATTATGTCAGAGACTTTATTCCTAAAGTTGCGGTCCATACCAGCAAACTTTCATTATTGCTCAAGAAACAACCAATACCATAGGGTCCAGACCAAACAAAAGCGGTCAGATAGCTCAAAAATTGCTCAGTCACCACCAGCACTCAAAATTCCCACTAACGGACAACGCATTCTTCAGGCAGATGCTAGTGATGAATACTGTAGTGCAATCCTTCTTGAAAGAGTTGGTGATTCAGATTACTTTTGTGCTCCTGTAAGCGGACAATTTAAAGACTCTGAGAAGAACTATCATGTGATCTACAAAGAAATTTTGACAGTAAAATATGGAATCAAAAAGTTTGAATTCCATTTGATCAGCCACAACTTTCTTATTAGAATGAATAACTCATCATTTCCAAAGATCTTTGACTTCAAGAACAAATTGCTTCCTGACAAGCAATTACTCAATTTAAAAATTGGTTCGTAAAATATGATTTCACAGTCCAAAGACATTAAAGGTAATCAAAATCTTTTCCCCGATTTCCATCTGGACCAACTATAAATAAGCCTTCTCTCATCACTTTGATTCACACCATTCCAGAATAGCCATGTATCGATCACTCCCCTTCAAAGCTTTAACCCAAAAGACCTTCCCTTTAAACCTCTCTTTCAATTTAGCCTTCCAAATCCAAGATTTCGCCAAAAATTCCTTCACGGTTTTTCATCAACGTCCACGGTTCCAAACCGTAAAGATTTCCTTCACCTTGCCTAGAACACTTGTTCCTCACTGGTCTTACTCTCACAAACCCAACCATCTCAGATGATGAGTTATGGTATATGTGGTGTCTTACTATCCTTTTTGCTACTAAGCTTGTTCTTCCTCTTAGAGCAACCCTTAAACACATTTCAAATCTTGAACATGCTCCAACTCTCCTCTGGACACTTCTTGAATGGTTTTCACCTCTCACTTGGTGGTGTAAACAGCTCCAGAATCTCTCCAATTTCCATCAATTGAATTGAATTCCAAACTAAGAAGCAGACCTGTTTACATCCGTGTTCATCGCTCATAGACCATATTTCCAACATCTAGAAACAAAGAATTATTGGACACAAGATCTGGCTTATGAATGGAAAACTTTTCCCCATCCTTTTCCTCTCAACCATAACCCAACAATTGTGTCAACCCTCAAGGCTTACCTGTTAGAGCTCAACAATGTCCAACCAATTCCCACAAATATTCACCACACCTCCATTGGACCATCACATACCCTTGAAATCATACCTAAAATCCAATCTTGTACTCCAGGTACCAGTTCAAGTCCTCATGGAATTTGTTGCGTAAATTAGCAAAGTGTCTTAGTGGCACAAGTAATATAATGAAGAGTAAAGTATCGTCCCACAGAGATTGTATATCCTATTAACTACCGAAATTATTCTAACCCTAATTTATTTGAACAATCAAATAAGCGAATTTAAACTAAAATAAAATAACTAAAAATTAAATAAAGATGCAGGCAATAATAAAAATCACCAAGAGATTAAAACACTAGGACATCCGATTTCACTATAACTAATCTAATTTAATCCTCCATCTATGCTATTAAAATTTATTACCAATGTTGATAGTGAATTTTCCTAATTTATTCAATATCTTCTCTTGAGTAATATTAAAAATACCTTAACATATTAACCCACTATATCTCTATGTGAATTTAAATATGCAAAGATTCATTACGCTCTATAGAAATTTTTAGAAAAGCTACATGAATCATGTTGGCATATCTCTGTCTTTCGTTCAATTCATGACATCCATTACACAGAGCAAAAATACATAAATCTCCTCTCGGTTTCATTATGTATCCTCAAATCATTCAAATATTGACTAGATATTTAAAAGCATTAAACACAATAATAAACACTCCACCATAGAATAATAAATTAAAAATAACACAAATTTATGGAATTAAATCTTCATAGTTAGGTTACATCATAGCCCTAATAAAATAAATTAGTTCATAGGAATATAAAAAAAAATTCATAAATTTAATTAAAAACACTCAAGAAAGACAATTAAAAATAGAAGAAAAAAACTCAAAAAAGTTGTCTCTCTCCAATTTCTGCAATTAACTTCTCCAAATTGTTGTTCTCGGATTTGCAGCGACTTCTCTTCTTCTTTTCTTGCTCTCGGTTCTCTCTCCAATTTCTGCAATTTGTGCGGCTGCCTCCTTCCTCTCGGTTTTTGGTTCTTGTGGTTGCTCTCTGTTCTTGGTTTTGTTTCTCTTTCTTTTATATTGCTCAGCTCATGAATCCTTAAATCAAAAGGATTTCAAAACAAAACAATTCTAGCCACTTCTTCAGCCCATGCACGTGACTTGTTCAATTAATAAGCTAATAAAGATTTGGCCAAAGCCCATCACAAGGATGCTTTCTTCTTTTACTTTATTCTTCATATGATTTGCCTTATTAATTAACTTATTTCCAATGCTAATTCTTCACATCTTCACGTGAACTTCAATTAGGCCTTGGGTGCTCCGATTTTCTTCCATTTTAATTCTCATTACTTTCCTTAAATTTCTAATTAATTTCTTCTTTAAGTTTTTCTTACTTGAATATTTTGATTTAATTCCTCTTTATTCCCACAATGCATCTAAAATAATAAAATATAAAAAATTAAAATAAAATTAACATAATAAAATATAATTTAAATAAAATTAACATAATAAAATATAATTTAACATAAAATTAAGTTATAAAAATATTAAAATAATAAATAAATTATGAGCACATCAGAATTTTTATTTGAGAATAAAGACCTGACTATACCAATATTCTTTTCAAAATGCTCAAGACCTTGGGAAGATTTCTACTCTCTTCTCCCAACCAATGAATCTCAGTATTCAGTAACCGAATCAGATTCTCCTAAGAGAAAAGAAATTACCCATGAAGATGAAGAAGATCTACTTTACTGACAGTTTGCCAAAGCAAGAAAAGATTATGAAAAAGATACTGGTGACGTATCTCCATCCAGATTTCCATCCTCTTCTTAAGTTCCCTTTACTTTACCTGGGAATTTCTTGTGTTTATCATAAAGACAAGGGTCCTATCTTGTCTTTAATAAGTGTGCTTATCTAGTGTGCGTTAATAATTGTGTGTGCTTTTTATCTTTAGCATTGTTTGCTTTTGCTTTATTTTGTAAAAGATAAGATTCTAATCTTA
The DNA here is from genome assembly GCA_030444775.1 of Atalantia buxifolia. NCBI lineage: Eukaryota > Viridiplantae > Streptophyta > Magnoliopsida > Sapindales > Rutaceae > Atalantia > Atalantia buxifolia. The sequence goes on along the minus strand of CM059835.1, from coordinate 40,277,488 downwards.
TCTCGGGTTCTATAAGCTTTTCCTTGTGCTCTATATAAGGAGCCCTCTTCCTTTGTATTCGGCAGAAATGAAATAAGAAAAGTTTGAAGTTTTCATAGATAACAATGTCTTTCTAAGTTTCTCATTTGCCTCTAGGAAATGAAGAAAATACTTGAGTAAGCTATTTTGATGTTTTAAAATACGTTCATCTCTATTTTCCATACTCGAGTATGCTCTGCACTTGCCTTAAGACTAAGGATCTTGTGCATCGAGAAAAGTCTTGATTTATCCTCAAATCGATTTAATAAAAACAAAATTGATTTCTCACAACGTTTACCCTTTTTGAAGGTCGAGTCCCTGTTTTCGGGTGGTATCGTGAAACAAGAGTTTTCAATTTCTTTTGAGATTTGATTTTCCATGGATAAGTGTATATCGGCTGGAAATCGAACTTGCGATCTCACGGCCCTAAGGACAGTCTTGCATTGTTGTAGGACAGTCTTGCACTGTTGTAGTTTGTGTAACAACGCCACGTACAATTTATAAATATAATATAAATAATTTAACCTATCTAATAAATTAATAATAGTTGTTTTCACCAAGTTTTTGATAGAATCCAATTCAAACCAATTAGGTAATCCTCATCGAATGCAAAACTTAAATTCGATTCAAGCAAATAAATTTATATTTGATGGGAGCTTGTGTTAATTTTGGATTTAGGTGTGTTTTTTTATGTTTCAGGTAGGTGATTTAGCTGAAGTACACTAGGTGATGTGCTAAAGTAATATGCAAAGTGAGTTGAGGTAGTCATATAAGAAAAAATAAGGAGAGTTTATGGAGCTCTATATCAGTTGACATGAAGGGATAATGTGTGCTTAAGAGTAGCTCAGATGTAGTCGGAGGACAACTCAGGTAGTCTCAAATCATACTTAGCGTAATTGGGGTAGCTTAGATAAGCTCATACGTGAAATACAATCTCGAATATAAAGAATACATAATATTTACATGGTTTATCCTCTGGCCTATGTCCATGAGAGCAAGTAATCACCAATCTACCATATAAATGGGAGGTCATATAAGATTTTATATTATCATGGATGAATAACACAAGCTAGATATATAAAGATGTTTGATATTGATAAAGATGAAGATGGTGAATAAAGATATGGAGAGTGATAATATGCTGAAGAGGATGATGAAGGTAAAGAATAGAAATGACCTTTCTTTTTTTTTTTCTTTTTCTTTTTTTTTTTTTTTTTTGAGAGAATAGAAATGACCTTTCAAAAATAGAGAAATGGGCGATAATTTAAAAGATGGGGGAGGACGAGAGAGAGAGAGAGAGAGAGAGAGAGAGAGAGAGAGAGAGAGAGGAGCAAATGAGAGGAGAAGAGAGAGAGTGAAAGAAGAGGAGAGCCTCTCAAATATTAGTGAGTAAGACATTTGTATAGTGAAAGTTAGTGGTAAGGAGTTTATATCAAAGTTAGGGTCAAATGTTATTTTTAAGTTAAAAGAAGATAATATTTTTAAGACTATGTGTCATATTTAGGAAAATAGGGATAAAATATTCTTTTTGTATCAAGTTTATTCTTTTCTATAAATATCTTGAAGTGTCAAATCTTGATTATTGATTTCCAAATTCATCCAAAGAAGTAAATGCTTCAAAATGGCTCTTTATATTGCTCTAAGTATTATGCTTATATTATCCTTGTAATTATCTATGTGTCATTCATTTATTGTGTAAGATATCATTAAAAATTTACCCCAAATAACATTCAATTTATTTTTAAAATAATTTAAAAATGTAGATCATTATATTATTTTAATAATATATTTGTATTTATTACAAAGATTTTAAAGAAATCTTTAGGTTAAACAGATTTTACAATTAATAAAATATATTTCATGTATTAGCAATACAAAAATTATTTTATATAATCAAAATAATTTAAAATTTTTATGTATTTATTATAATATTATGTTTGTTGTTTATTATAAAATTTACTTTATTATAATAAATACGTCTAATAAATTATAAAATGACAAAATATTTTTAAATATATATATGCACACACTATTACATTGATGTTGACATTATATTTCTATTCATTATAAAACACAAGAATTTTTTTCAGTTAACATAGAGTCAAACGATACTGTGATTAAAAAGATGTCCTAGTGTCCCTTATTAAAAATTTTAAAGCCTATATATATATATATATATATATATATATATATATATATATAAATTTAGAGAATAATTAATGAAAGCATTCTTATTTTTTTCCTTAATATTTTGAACTCATGACTAAATGTGACTAACAGGCCCGCTTTAATATGGGTTTAATTTGACTCACTCACTCATATAACTTAAAACGACCAAATTGTGTTATGACTAAATATGACTACCAAGCCTGCTTTAATATTAGTTTAATTTGACTAATTCACCCATGTAACTTAAAACAACCAAATTATGTAAAAAATATGTCCTCACTTTGTCTTAATAATTGAGTTATTTAGTTTTATTACCTGTATAATATATTTTTAAAGGAAATCCAACAATTGTTAATAATCAATAAATTTCATGACATATTATGTTACGAAGACACTTTCTTAATTTAATTAAAGATTAACAATCATGCAATAAAAGTAGTACCTATAAATCATTTATAAATATTGAATTTTATATAAAAAATGTAAAGTATAGTATACTTAGAAAAAGGGGATATTTCCATCTCATTATTTTTGTAAATTTATCAAATTCACATTATTTTTAAAATATGCAAATCAATAAAAAGTTTTGATAATTAATCAATCAAGTCCTTCTTATAATTTCTTACTTAGGAATCTTTGATAATTAAGGTTGCTTTAAGACGAGTTTTATTTGACTATTTTAGTAGAAAATAACTAAATTACCCCAAGAAATATGAGCTCTCATATCTAATAATTTAGGTATTTAATTTAATTTTAATAAATATCTAAATTCTTCTTTATTTGTATTTTTAAAAATAAAGTGAACATATTATAATTATTTCTTACCAATGTAATGGTTTTACAAAAATAATATATGGGGGTGAAAATAGCAGCACCCTTAAAAAATCATGAGAGCAAGTATCGCTATCCTAGGAAAAATAATAATAATAATAACATTTCTATCCCTATATTTTCATGTTTTTGTAAATGAAGATTGTCTATTTACTTTAAATAGTCACTGAACCATTTACCACTTGGGCTGTCTGCTTTACAAATACATGGTGTACAAATATTTCTGTTTGAGTTAATTATTGAGTAGCAATTTCTAACAATGACACAAATACCATAAGAATTTATGAAATTGGGTTAGTACTTGGTAAAATTGTCATTAATGATTTATTTTATTTGCCAAAAAAAAGTGCAATATATAGTCTTATAACTCTCAAATATCAATGCAAAGATACAAATTTGACAATGGCACTTATTCCACAAGCACAAACTAGAAAGAGCATGCACAAAGTAAACAAACAAACAAGGCAATATGGTGAATACGGTGTTATCTTAGTTAGTTGAAGCTACATCATCCAGAAACTTCTCTTTAATCTTCTTGAGCTTTGCTGCGGCATCTGTCATGTATATCCTTTGGTCTGGTGACTCCATGCAACAATCCAATGCCAAATGCATGATGCTTGATAAACAATCCATTTTGACAAAAAAGGATTGCTCATCTCGCACCAAATTTGCATCAATAACTTGAGTCAATTCACCGGATAATGACTCATTTACCCAGTCCCTTAAACTCATTTCTCCGATAAACATTTCATCTGTAGGCTTCCTTCTGGTGAAAGTTTCCATCAACAGAACACCATAACTATAAACATCACATTTGGTTGAAACAATTCCCTCTGACCCATACTCTGCATTTTTTAATTTATCAAAGGATATGCCGTTATGAAACAAATACAGAAAAAAAAAAAAGCTTTTCATAACAATGTACCCAAATATTGCTTGTGCTTAAAGAAAAAAGAAAAACAAAAATTTGAAATTAGATTTGAAACCTTACCTGGTGCCATATAACCGATTGTAGCCATTATCATGGTTTGTGTAACAGAATCATCTCCATCGCCAAAGAGTTTGGAAATACCAAAGTCACTCACATGTGCCACCATATCTTCATCTAAGAGAATGTTGCTAGGCTTCAAATCACAATGAACCACAGGTGCTAATGAATGACCGTGATGGAGATATTCAAGAGCCAACCCCACATCTATCATTATATTCAACCTCTCTAGGATATCTAGGAAATAGTTGTGAGAATACAACCACTTCTCAAGACTACCATTAGGCATGAACTCAAGCACCAAGGCTTTAAAATCTATATTGCAACAGGTGCTAATAATCTTTATGAGATTCCGATGTCGAACATTCCGCAGTATTTCACATTCAGAATCAAAGCTCTTAAATGCTCTCTCTAGTTGCAGATGGAAAACTTTTATTGCAACATTAGTTCCATCAGAAAGTCTTGCTTTGTATACTGATCCATAACCACCTTTACCAAGCAAGTTACATTCATTAAATCCATTAGTTGCCCGTTGGATATCCAGATACGATGTTCTTCTCCATGTTGCCAGAGGTAACAAAACTTCTTGATTCGCATTTTTCGTGCTTCTCTTGTTGCGGCGTCTTACTATGAATATAATGACCATTGCTATTAGTAAAGTGAATATTATGCAAGGAAATATATATTTCAGGACAAACAGAGCAGTTTTCTTGGATCCTTTGCTGTTGTTAAGTTTCTTACAAGGTGGGACTTGGAGTCTTGGCGCACCACAGAGTGCATAATTCCACAAAAATGATTGAGCTAAAAAGTTTTTAAAAGGCCCCCTGGTAGGAATTTCCCCTTCTAACCTATTGTGAGATAGATTGAGTTGTTTGAGATATAAGAGTTTCTCTAATGACTTGGGAATTTTTCCTGAAAGATTGTTTTCTGAGAGATCCAAGGATTCCAACCTTGTCAGACTGCCAAATGATTCTGGAATAGGACCTTCGAATTGATTACCAGCCAAGGACAGATATGCTAAATCTTTGAGGCCAGCATTAATTACTGGAATATCACCAGATAATTGATTTCTTGATAAATCTAAATATATCAAGACCTTCAAGCTTCGTATATTTGAAGGAAGAGAATCACTTAATAAATTTGACGACAAGTTTATCTGCAAGATGTACTCTAGACTCCACATGGATGGTGGTATACCAGAAGTGAACTCGTTGGAACCTAAGTGGAGTTCTCTTAGGGATATCAAAGTGACCAAACACTGTGGGATATGTCCAGAGAGCTTATTTTTACTTAATGACAAAATATTCAACCCCGTCAAGTGGCAAATATCATTGGGAATGGTTCCTCTCAAATTATTATTTTGGAGATCTATTGCTTGTAGCTGCTTTAATCTTCCCACCGTTGTTGGAATACTTCCATTCAAGTCATTATTGCCGAGGCTCAAGGCTATCAAGCCACCTAAATTTCCAATTTCTTGGGGAACGCCGCCCTTGAGTTTGCAATCGTGCGCAAAAAGTTGTTGAAGAGAAGCAGAGAAATTTCCTATTAATGATGGAAGGACGCCACCTAGCGGATTAGAAGATAAGGCTAAATATTTTAGATTTCTACAATTAGTCAAAGAAGAGAGAAAACTCCACCCTGCAATAGATGATTCAGTCGTCAACTGATTATTCGCTAGGTAGAGAAAACTGAGGAATCTCATATCGCCAAAAGCGTTTGGAACAAGGCCAGAAAAAGAATTCTCGCTCAACTCTAGGATATGGAGTTTAGAAGCATTGGTGATGGAGTTGGGAATTGTTCCGATAAGTTTGTTTTTGAATAAGCTTAAAAGCCCTATGTTTGGAAGCGAATGGCCAGTCATTGATGGTAGGTGGCCTGAGAGTTGATTTTCATACAGAGCGATGACTGTTATGCTTGAAATATTGAAGATTGCGGGAGGAATCGGACCACATAAGTTATTGCTTTCAAGAAGTAAATACTTCAGGTTTTGCAAAGTGCCAATCTCCTTCGGAATTTCACCTGCCATAACGCAAAGTTAAAATATGATGTTATGTTTATTAGATACAAGTGTATCTCGCGGGGGCTTTTTGCAACTTTGAGACAATGACTTTTGAAAAAGTAAAACCTGTGAAAATGACTTATCTACGTGCATCAATTAATTGATGAAAAAGTTGATTCCTAATCCTAAATACAAATTAAAGTTCAATGTCTTCAAAAGAAATCTACCCACAGAACGGCATAAGTCAGTGCGCGGTCAAATTATAACTCTTTGTACTCATCTATATTTTTTAATTTACCCATTTTGAACCTTAAATTCTCTCTTTCAGTCTTAACCTTACGGCCTATGCTGTTTACACTCAAACTAAGATGATAAGATATTTAAAACACAATTAAATATAAAATGCTAGAACTCATTAATTTTCTGCTCGAAATTAGACGTTTGGACTCACCGTTAATCCGTTATCAATTTTTAATACGAAAGTTTGATTTAATGTAGGGCGCTAGAAACCTTTAACAAAAATTCCTAAAAATAAAAAGTTAAATCAATTATATAACTAATAATTTATTCCCATTATGTAATTAATAACATATTCTTATTTTCTATTGTTAGTTATTGTAGTTTAAAATTTTACGTTTTAAAAGATTAAAACAATTTTATTCACTCTTACTTTTCTCCCTCTCGATAAACCTTCTAATAAAACACATACTGACCTTTTTTTTTTTTTAACTCTTTACTTCTGCAAATTTAATTTATCAGAAACGTATAAAAATAATTCAGTATATTATTAGGTAGGGCTGTTAAAACCAATTTATTTTCCTCACTATACCCATTTCTGAAAGTGTATTTATTAAAAAAATTAATAGATCTCATAAACTCAAAATTACTCGGTCTTTCTCTAAATTAAAATGTATTATATTAATAGTGTATTTACTAATCAGTAATTGAAATGGGCTGGAATAACAATTAAAATAAGTTACTTAATTGAGCTATAGGAATTGAAATCGAAATAAGACTCGTTTCTATTGATGTATTTACTTTTTCTTAGAATTGAAATGCACTATTATAATTTACTAAAGTGTTCTTTGATAATAATAATAGTAGTAGCGATAGTAGTAATAACAATAATAATAATAATAATAATGACAATAATAAATAATATTATTATTTATTAAAATATTATTATTATTTTATTGTTGTTGTTGTTGCTGCTATTATTGTTGCTGCTATTGCTATAATTTATTAATTTCATTATTTTTAATTTTTAATTATTCTTTAAATCAAGGATAAAAATAGGTATTAGGAAGTTTATTTGGGGGTAAAAAAAGTCATTCTTAAGAATGGAGTTTTGATTCCCAACCCCTTCTTTGAGAATTAGAACTCTGGTAATGATTCTTGAAATTGTGGGTCCGACACTGTTCCATTTTGATTCCAAGATTCAATTTAACAAGAAAATAAGTTTTTGATTTCGATTCCCATTCCTAGTTAGTAAATATAGTATACACTTGAATCTATGACCTCTTACTTTCACTACAAGAGTTGAGCTAACCGAGCTCCCTTGAAAACAATAACAATGAAAAACTTTATGGGCTGTTAAACTAGATTAAGTTCTTTTATCACATAGTTATATAAACTGATATGTAAAACATTTGTCTGGTGATACTTATAATTAATCAAATATTAATTGCCTATAAAGGTTAATCTAGTTGACTTAACTCCTATAGTGAAAGCAAGAGATCACAGGTTCAAATCAAACATGTGAAATTTAGTTTGGGATTTAAGTAACAATAAAAATAAAAGAAAAATATCAAATTTTATTGGGTGGCATGTTATTATTATGTCCAAACAATTTATTAAAATTGATGACATTTGATAAAATCTAGTCTAGGAAATCTACTGTTACTTTTGGGTTGTCATACCCTAATTCATAACAACTAGGGTGCAGAACAACCCAAAAACCAAAGGTCTTCCATTAAACAAATTGACCTGGATTAATTAAGTTAAAACACCTTGGATTATTAATATCAACATCAAATTAATTTATTTTGTACGAAATTTACGCCCACTGTGACCTGAGGGTGCCCTCTAAAGCTTAAGCCTGCACTTTTGCAAAGCAAATTATTTGTTCAGTTAGCCTATCATGAAGTAAAAAATTGAAAAGTTTGCGTAACTTAAAATAAGTCGTATTCATTAGGAAATGTAACTAACACCAAAAATGTACTAAAACAGTGTTAATTGCTTTTCGTTTTGTGAAAAATTGAAAAGTCTGAATTTGATTGAACTCCTGCTTTTGTATTTGATGTTGGAATATATAATTGTTAAGTGGTTAGTCTTTAAAAATCGAACACTTAATTACACAAAAATACGTGTTAAGGACAATATTCAACATTGACGGAGGAGGATTCATAGTTTCATACCACATCCTAAAAATTGAATTTTGTATTTTATTTATGAAAAATGAATTCTGTAGACATGCAAATGCTGATATACATAAAAAGAGGAGGTGGAACGCACCTTGTAGTTTGTTATTACCAAGATTCAACTTCTCCAATTTACTCAAATTTCCAAACTTCGAAGAAATGCCTCCATCAATATTATTGAACCTTAAGTCCAATCCCTCTAGTTTTGATAAGTTGAAGAGAGAGTTTGGGATGGGACCCGAGAAATTTTTCTTACGAAGACCTAATTTTTGAAGTTTGGATAAGACACCAATCCAAGCTGGAAAGCTTTCACTCAATTTGTTGTAAGAGAAACTAATGAATTTGAGTCGGCCGCGTAATTGCCCCAACTCACTTGGCAAATGGCCATGAAAATTGTTATAACTAACATTAAGATACACAAGGAATGAGAGATTTCCCAAGTGTGGAGGAATGGCTCCTCCGAGACCCATGTCTGAAAGATTCAAGGCTGTGACTCTACGATGGCGTACACCACAAGAAATGCCAACCCAACTGCATACTGGGTACAAAATGGACCAATTATTTGTTAGGATACCCCGGGGATCAACGATATGATCTTTGAACGCAAGAAGAGCAGATTGATCTGTTGTTAGGTTTCTAACGGTCGCTATAGCTAAGCTACCCAAGAAACAGTACTGTAACAATAACATAGGAACAAAGTAGAATAATAAGCGCATATTGATCTTAATGGGTTCGGCAAACTATATGCTAAATGAGAGTGATATAGCTATATATAGACAAATTTAAAGTGAAGAAGAAAAATTATATCAACTTATACTCAAAGACTCACGATGAGTCTTCCAATATAAACAAATATATGCTGTTTTTCTTCGCTTTAAAATAATAATTTTGCAATCTTTAGCGTCTCTAATGAGGTCCAGCCTAACAAACGGCTGATTCCTAGAAAGTGTCAGAATTCACTGTTAAAAAAAAAAAAGAAAAAGGAAAAAAAAACTAAGGAATTTGTTAGGTTTGTCGGTTGGATGTGTTAATCCATGAAATTGTATCAAGTTTATATTGCATCTTTTCCATATTGTATTAAATTTAAGCAAATATAGATATGAACCATTTATTAATCTATCAAAACATTAAACTCCACGTACGACTTATTTATTAATTTATTTATCGTGTTGACCTATTTAACATATTTAATACAAAAAACTAAAAATTAATTTAAATAATAATTTTACAGCACAATATGGATATGATACAAAATAATTAATTTAGATTTTATTTGTTTTTATGTCTGAAGTCTTAATTTAGCTTAATTAATTTGAGATGCTTTAAAATTTTTGCTTGTTTGTTGTTGTATCTAAAGTTTTATTGTAAGATATTTTTATCTGAATAGAAAAGAATGATAAAATGTTTGTTTATTATAAGTCTTATTGCTTGTTTGCTTTTATATGAATGATAAAATGTTTGAATAAAAAATTTAATTTTTTCTCACAAATACTCTCATTAAATATATTTATTTTCTACCTATTATGTAAAACATAATAACCCTTTGTTTTCTTTTGTTCTCTAATCAAAAGGAATTTTAGCTAACTATAACGTAATTTTGATGTCATATTAGAATTTCTCTTGATCTCAACTTTTACTTGGTATTAAACACTAACACACATTAAACTTGAATTTTAGGCACATTCTTTTATTATTAGATAATATTTTTTTATGTACAAATATTATTTAAATTGTAAAAAATAATTTTATCAAAAATAATTTTTCATAAATTATATATCAAATGCTTACCTTATAAATACTACTATACTAGATAACACCATAAATATATACCTATTTAAACTTCCAAGTATATAAACCACTTTCAAGGGCATAAAGTGTAAAAATACTAGATTTAAAATATTTTGACTTTATAAAAGTAAACAAATTACCCCTTACACTCATACTTAAAAAAAATGAAAAACAAACATACTACTCAGACATATGCATTCAGACTTATTTAGACTTTTATAACATTTACATCAATTTAGATTTTAGACAAAATACAAACGTTATCTTAGTGTTCAGTGGATATATTAGTTGAATTTTTTAAATAATATTGCCATATTTTAATTGATATTCATATCATAAAAATGTAATCATATTGAGGTGATCCAACATGGTTGTTTATCGTGTCATGTCGCATCAGTCCATTCATTAATCGTGTTAGTATTTAGGATATTATCATTTTACTATCAAAATTTTACTGACATATCATATCATTTCGCGTCAGAAAAACGCATTTTACTACCAAAGTTTTGTGCCGTTATCAATTCACTACCATTTTATTAACAACGTTAAAAATTTATTGATGTCATAAGGGCATCAAAAACATTTCTAGCTATAAAAGTAAAATTATCTATTAATTTGATAGATAAATTATCATTTTACTACCGAACTTTTAGGGAAATTATCATTTTACTATCGAACTTTTAGGGAAATTATCATTTTACTACCAAACTCTTGGGGTAAAATCGAATTTTAACTCAATTTCCATTAAACATTAACTTTTATTAACGGAATGGTAGTGAATTGATAACGGCGTAAAACTTTGTTAGTAAAATGATAATTTCCCTGGTATTTACCAATACAAATATAAAAAATTTGTGCCATATATGTATTGTAACCCATTTTGCCACCTCTAGTTGTGCTTCCTAATCCAATTTTTTGAAATCATAATGTAGTTAAATTAAGGACTTATATTACACTTTATTTCTAGTTAATTAAAGAAAAAACCATCTACAACTCCAAAATTTACTTAAATGATCACATAAACTCTTTTAATTTCGTAATTAGTCATATTTTTTTATGAATATAGCCTTCAATTACAGTAACTCAAAATTTGATTTTAAATAAATTACTATAATAAATACAAATATAATATTAAAATAATATGATACATAATACAATGTAGAATATTAACTTATTTTGAATATTGAACAAAGTTATTGTAATGTAGCTATCGTATATGTTATAATATTGATAAAATATGTTTCAGTTTCAAATAGTAATGACTTTAAAATAAGTGTATTTAGCATTCAAAATAACTTACAAACTCTATATTACATATTCTGTATATAATATACTTTTATATTATGTCTATATTAGCATAAATTTAAAAATCAATTTTCGGGTCAATGAATTTAAGTAATAATAAAATCTCTTAGGACATACTGATAATAGCTTAATAGTAAAAATAATTTGCATGACATATATTTGGCATTTTATTAACTATTTATTTTAATATTTTATTTGTATTCAATGCTATTATATTTATTTTTTTAATAGTAGCATATTTGTATTTATTATAAAATCTTTAGCAATAATAAAAAAAATGTCAAAAAATAGACCGTTTATGAAATTAAGAGAATTTTATATGATTATTTAAATAAACGTGTAGGTGACAATTTTCCAATTAATTAAGTTCTATTTTTTATTTTTTATTTGCTTTTATGAAACGAAGAAGACGACCATGACTACGACGAAGACTTTGACTACGTGGAAGACCTTGACTTATACCACAGTTTCAGCTCACTTTTTCACGCATGTAGACTTTTCTTATTGTTCCGTGAAGGAGGGGAATAAATAAATAAATAAAGAAGACAGCCAAGACTTATCAGCAACTACAAATTTTGCTTTCATGAATTAAAATATTTTATTTGTTCAAAAATTTCTCTATTTTCAGGGGGCCTGCTGTCAATGTCTTCACAAAATTTTCAGTTTTCCTAGTTAATAAAGTGGTGGTGACTTTAAGAATAAACAAATTAAATAATTATTTAATGGGCGTAATTTATATATATTTTTTATTTTTAATTATAAATATTTTATTTCTCTATAACTGTTTTTATTTATTATTTTTAATTAATTAAATTATTTTATTGAATGAGAAATTAATTAGAGATTATGAATAAAAAAATATAAAAAAACTCAATTTAAAAAGTAAGGAAAATTAAATTGAGAATCAATTGAAGGACATTAATTTATTGAGATTTAACTCAAGAAGAGAAAAGATGCACGTGAGGAGCAATTCCCATTATTGTTAGGATGTGCATGCATTGTAATATATGGGAAGCAATTTAAAAGGGACCCGCACTTGGCTTTCATAAGCGGAAAAAGGAATCCTGATGCAATTGTAAGTGGTGGGCACGTGTGAGAGCAAAACAAATTAAAGGCTAAGCCTTTTGGCTTTAGAATTGAAAAGGTGAGGCCCATTTTGAAGACTATAGGAGCAAGCTTTTGGCTTTTGGCTTTTGGCTTTTGGACGAAGAGATGGGGGAAGCCGTCGGAGGAGGGAGACGCGAGACAAAGAGTAGAAAACCGGCGGCGGAGTTTTAATCATTTCTATGGCTGGTTATATTAATTTTGTTATTCTCAATTTAAATATGTTTAATTAATTTTTTTATATTGAAGTTAAGAATAAAATTTCATTTAATGAAATAATTATTTTTTAATTTAATTAATTTTCTATATATATGTTTTAATATTTATAGTTCTTGTTTTACATGTTTAGTTGAATGCTATTAAATTTTTTCATTGATTTTGTCATATATTATTGATTGTTAATATTAATATTTGACTAAACTTATGCTTGGATTTATAAATTTTATTCATGATTATTTTTGATTCTGTGTTTTTTATTAAATTATTTACACCGAGTGTTTAGAAAATTTTGACTCTTTGTTATTCAATATATTTATATGGGATGTTTATATATCATACTATTAAGCATAAAAAGAACCTACACAAGATTAATTTTAATTGGGCTTAATTGTTATATTTATGAGATGACATAAATTAATTTCGAGTTGTCACTCTAAAATTGGGGATTAGTTGATATTTAGATAATTACTAGTTAAATAGTGATGGATTCTGAAACCTTAGTAATTTTTGTCTTATTGAATTCTCATTTGTTTTAATTGTTTTCTTAGTTTAAATTTTTTTAAAACTCAATTTGCTCAACTAGGTTAGGATTAATATTAATTTTAGATTTAAATTAAATTTTTTAATTTATAACAATCCCTGTGGGTTCGACCTCGTTATCACTATTCTATTTTTTAGATTCGTGCACTTGTAAGTATATTAAAATTTTTCACAACATCACCTAAGGTCAAATATATTAGGAACGCTTCCATTATAATTGCTTAGGCCTCATTTATTAGGAATAATTTTTTTTATTTCCTTGATATACTCAAATTAATATTTTTTTAAGTCACTTAAAATTAGAAAATTTATTTTTAGGTCTCTCTTTAATTAATATTTATTCTATAATTAAGAATTATTAAAAATTAGAAAATTTATTTTTAGGTCTCTCTTTAATTAATATTTATTCTATAATTAAGAATTATTATACAAATTTTATATTTTGATAACATTAATGTTGAATAGCTATAATTAATTATAGAGCTCATTTTATTTCTAACCATTCACATAGACTTTCTTTTTGCTCTAGGAAGAAGAAAACAAAGAAGACGACCTTGACTTATTAGCAACCACAAAATTTGCTTTTATGAATTTAATTTATTCCAAATTTCCTCCATTTCAGGACCCCTGCCATCAATGTCTGCACAAAATTTCCACAATAATCAACGTCTGTGCTTTACGGTTTAACTTTGCCAAACATATCTCAACCTCCTTTTTTTTTTTCTTTGCCCCCGTTAAGTTAGGTGGAAGGTATATATATTTCTAATAGAGTATGATATCTGACCTCTAATTATGTTTCACTAACCCCCACTGTTTAGTTAATCCAATAAAAATTTTAATCTAAGCTTTACCTGTCAACACACTTCACGTAATCTCAAATTTACCATTATTATAATTTTATTTTTTTCCCAAGCACCTACCATATAAAACTTATAAAATCTATTTTAAAAAGAAAAAAATTTCATAATCACTGTAATCTCTATCTTTCTTTTTAAAGGTTTTATATACCGTTGCCATAACCATAAAAAGAATTTGATACTTTTTCATCATCTTCTATTAGGTATTATAAATTAATTTCTTCTATGATTACAAAAATAAAGTATTAAATAATGAGAAGATATTATAATTTAAAAAGATAAAAGAAATTGTGATTTAAGAAATTAGATTAGCTAAATTAGATATTAATAGAAATTATCATGTGGGTGCACATAAAAGAAATTAGGATTAAGAAATTAGATTAGCTAAATTAGATATTAATAGAAATTATCATGTGAGTGCACATAAAAGCTATTTACTTTTTTAAGTCATTGCATATAAGGATAAAATAGGTATTAGCATAAAATTGATTAATAAGGGCCAGTGAGATATAATGAGGGTGTCAAATGTCACAACTCTTCCTAATATTGCTTCCTTATATTTTGATTAAATAGATTTTACAATTAATAAAATATACCTCTTGCATTAATAATACTAAAATTATTTTATATAATATTTTTATAAGATTGTAAAGTAATTACATTAATTGAAATTTTAAAAATAATTGAAATTTTTATGTATTTATTTTAATATTATATTTCTATTTATTATAAAATATAATATAATATAAGATTGTAAAGTATTAAAATACTTTTTAAATATTGAAATCATGTGTGTGTGTGTGTTCATTTATTTTAATATCATAGTTTTTTTTATTTTAAAACATTGGAGTTAGTTTTTTTGAGTTAATAAAGTTAAAAAGTATCATAGTTAAAAGAGGATTTTGGTGTTCATTATTGAAAATATGGGGGTTTACATGATTATTTTTTTAAACTTTGGGGGTATAAGTGTCTAAAGATTTATGACATATTTAAGTTTGAATTTTGGAAGAGAAGGAAGGAGATAATTAATTAGGAGTTAGCTAGTTTGGAGCTAGACCATAATTAAAATTCAAAAGAGAGGTAATTACATTTTCTAATATGTGCTCTACTTTTTAATCAACTATGGTGAAAATATACAAAATGGACATCAAATTGTAAATGAGTGACTAGAGCAATTTTTCACCGGATGGTTAGTTTGCGCAACAATCCGTGCGGTATTCAGATGACTTATAGCACAAAAGCTGCTAAGTAAACCTACTCAACTTCTCAAACTAGTCATGCAAGATGTTCGCAAAAATGGTAGGGAGAAGAGAGAGTTTATAAAGGGTGCTAATGTGGCTTGCCTAGGTCTAGAACCTTTTACACAAGTTGCGCAAGTTGCCTAAATATCCCATAGGTTTTAAAATACATAAGTGTAGAATTGTTTAGATATTTACAAGTTGTAGAGAGTTATAGAGATTTATAGAATCAGGCGGCGCTTGCTCAGTTTTACTTGTGAATTTGGGTTGTTCACTTACTAAGCACACCATGATTAGTTAATTGTATGAGGTAGTCCACTGTTGAGCGCACCCTGTTGTTGAGCGCATCCTACCTTTAGATGAACTTTTACTAAATGCACCCATTCGTGCCAACTTAATCTCCAGTAGCGGAAAATTTGAGTAGCTCGTGACAAATTGCTATAAATAATGTCATTGCAAAGATTTTGCAACAAGAAACAACGCGCGCGCGCGTGTGTGTGAAGGAATTGTTGAGAATAAAAAAAAAAGGCTTGAGTTAGGTGCTAATAGGCTTGTTTAATACTTTGCTTAAATGATCACATAAACTCTTTTAATTTCGTAATTAGTCATACTTTTTAATGAATATAGCCTTCAATTACAGTAACTCAAAATTTGATTTTAAATAAATTACTATAATAAATACAAATATGATATTAAAATAATATGATACATAATACAATATAGATTATTAACTTATTTTGAATGTTAAACAAAGTTATTGTAATGTAGCTATCGTATATGTTATAATATTGATAAAATATGTTTCAGTTTCAAATAGTAATGACTTTAAAATAAGTGTATTTAGCATTCAAAATAACTTACAAACTCTATATCATATATTTTGTATATAATATACTTTTATATTATGTCTATATTAGCATAAATTTAAAAATCAATTTTTGGGTCAATGAATTTAAGTATTAATAAAATCTCTTAGGACATACTGATAATAACTTAATAGTAAAAATAATTTGCATGACATATATTTGGCATTTTATTAACTATTTATTTTAATATTTTATTTGCATTCAATGCTATTATATTTCTTTTTTTAATAGTAGTATATTTGTATTTATTATAAAAGTTTTGTCAATAATAAAAAAATTGTTAAAAAATTGTCAATGTTACCGTTTATGAAATTAAGAAAACTTTATATGATTATTTAAATAAATCTTGGGGTATAGGTGATAATTTTCCAATTAATTAAGTTTTATTTTTTATTTTTATTTGCTTTTATGAAACGAAGAAGACGACCGTGACGAAGACGAAGATGAAGACGAAGACTTTGACTACGCGGAAGACCTTGACTTAAACCACAATTTCAGCTCACTTTTTTCCAAATCACACATTAGGTCTAAAGACGAGTTTACCGGACATTCATCACATAAGAAAAAAAAAACATTTATTATACTACTCAAATTAATTAAATACTGGACAAATATTGAAAAAAAATCTCAATTTAAAAAAATTAACTTTAAATAATATAAATTTATTAAATTAAATCTTCATAATTAAACTGCATCACCTATAAAAAATATAGTTCATAATAAAACTAAGTAGTCCACATGCAATTGTAATCATTCACATCTTTTTTTTTTTTTAACTTAGAAGAGTACTTCATACTCTTTTTGCAGGTCTAGAAAAAAATCCCAATTTTATAAAGAAAAACAATATTCAACTACAAATATATATATATATTATTATAACAGAAATCATAACACTTAATTATATACTACATGAATAGTAGATGCACAATATCTTGACAAAATTGTAATCAAATATGACTTGCCGAAACTTTGAATTTTGAAAGTTTCAAACAGACGAAAAGTAACCTTCTCTTAATGATATAAATAACTCCACGTAGCTAGCCTACTACTGATCAGTGCCATCAGCCCTTTTCTAGCTTACTACTCAGTGACTTTAGCCCTTTTCTCTAAACTCGTTCTCTCACCTTTCTCTCGAAAAGAAAATGGGCTCTGAAACTCAGATGACTCCAACCCAAATCTCAGATGAAGAAGCAAACCTCTTTGCCATGCAACTAACCAGTGCCTCGGTCTTGCCAATGGTTCTCAAATCAGCTATCGAGCTTGATCTTTTAGAGGTCATTGCTAAAGCTGGCTCAGGTGCTTTCATGTCTCCAAAACAAATAGCTTCTCAGCTGCCCACAAAGAACCCAGATGCCCATATCATGCTTGATCGCATATTGCGTCTTTTGGCTAGCTACTCAGTTCTTAATTGCTCTTTGCACACTCTCCCTGGTGGCGGAGTTGAGAGACTTTATGGCCCTGCACCCGTTTGTAAATTCCTTACCAAAAATGAAGACGGTGTTTCACTTTCCGACGTTTGCCTTATAAATCAAGACAAGATTAGCATGGAGAGCTGGTAAAAAAAATATACAAATGAACTTTTTTCTAAAAATATCCAAACCACCAACTTTTCTCGAAAGTTCATACAAATATCAAGGTTTTTTTAACGTAATAGCACATTTGAAAACCACTCCATCAAGTCTCTGAGCTCGTTCATATGTCTATCTTGATTTATTTTAAAAAATAGGGAGATGGACAAAGCTTATATGCCTATCTTGATTAAGACTAGATTACATAATTTTGATAAATAAGTGATAATGTATTTTTCATATCCGGATTAGTGTTGTTAATTTCCCCAGAAATTAATGTGGTTTGGTGCAGGTACCACTTAAAAGAAGCCGTACTTGAAGGTGGAATCCCATTCAACATGGCCCACGGGATGAGTTCATTCGAGTATTTTGGCAAAGATCCAAGATTCAACAAGATTTTCAACAATGGAATGTTTTCTCATTCTACTATTACCATGAAGAAATTACTTGAAAATTACAAAGGCTTTGAAGGCCTCAAGTCAGTTGTTGACGTTGGTGGTGGAATTGGTGCCTCACTTAACATGATTATCTCCAAGTATCCATCAATTAAAGGCATTAACTTCGACTTACCACATGTAATTCAGGATGCTCCAGCTTATCCGGGTGTGTATATTGATCGTTGTTGTTTGCTAATATATTTTTTATAGGAAAATTAATAAAATTTTCACCCAAGATTTAGACATGTTAAAAAAAAAGGAAAATATAATCACGTTCAATTTTTTGTTCACATCAAAACGTATATTTCTTGTTTTCAATATTTAATTTTTTATTTTAATTTCTATTTATATGAATTATTTAATTTATAATAAATATAAATAAAAGTTTATTTAAAAATAAAGATAGTATTATAAAATTATATTATAAGTTAGAAAATAGTCTATTATAAAAATAGCAGGGAAGTAAATGGTATATATAGACTATTGTAGGAAAAAATTGGCGTATGTATATTTATTTTGTAAACTATCTTGCAAGTGGTAGTTGTATTAAAATCAATTATACATGTCATATATGCATTAATTAGTTATAATACAACAAATATATTTTAAAATTTCTCCTCCCAAATAACTATAACCTCATAAAATTATCAGCTGCCACACTGTCTCGCTGTTAATAATCGTTAAATTTTGTTGACACTTCAAGGATAAAGTGGTCATTTTATTTAGTTTCCCTAGAAATTTCTAACAACATTAATGACACACTGAAAAATTAATTGATACACTTTGCAAAACTTTGGGTGGACTACTGATAATTCGAAAAGGTTTTGAATGGTTCCGATCATGGATCAAATCTTGAGTGGACAATTGATAATTTCCCGATTCTATATCCTGTATCAATTTTTTTTTATCCATGGTTGTATTTGATGTAGGTATTGAGCATGTTGGGGGAGACATGTTCGTCACTATTCCAAAAGGGGATGCCATTTTCATGAAGGTTATTAGTTTTTGCCATTCTCGGCCTCCCAGCAGGCTTTTAATTTATTGATTAAAATCTTAATTCATTTTGTACTGTTACATACAGTGGATATGTCATAATTGGAGTGAAGAGGCCTGCGTGAAGATCTTGAAGAATTGCTACGAAGCACTTCCAGAAAAAGGGAAAGTGATTGTTGCTGAATGTATTCTCCCAGTATTCCCAGACACAAGCCTTGCTTCCAAACAAGTTATCCACCTTGACTGCATCATGCTGGCTCATGCTACAGCTGGGAGAGAGATGACTGAACAAGATTTCAAAACCTTGGCTAAGGCCGCTGGGTTTCAAGGTTTCAAAGTTGTGTGCTCTGCTTTTAACACTTACATTATGGAGTTTCTTAAAAAGCCTTGAGTCCTTGGTTTCTTTGTTGCATTTACGTTTCAAATTAATGTGGTTTTCCTATTTATGTATTTCTCCACCGGCGAACAAGGAAGAGTTCATACTTTCTTTTGTTTAATAAATATTTAATTTTTATTGTGGATGTGTTTTGTTTAGAAAAATATTTTTTGTTCTTATTATCATTTAGCACAACGACAGTCCAATCCCTCCTCACCCAAGTGAATAAGTTTCAAATTCCAGACCTTTTGTTTTTTCATAAGAGATTCTACTATTTCAATTTGATGACACCCACTAATTTAGAAGAATATTGATTATTGTAACACAAAAAAATGAGATTATGACTTTCTCCCTAGAGAAATATGTATTTATTAACATTACCTACTAGTATTTTCGCAATACCTATTACCCCTTTGGATCATAATTTAATAATATAACTCTCATTCCCAAGCACACTTTTATAATTAATAAATATTATTAAAAAAATCTTATACTTATTTCTTATTTTTCGAATCTACTTTTTTATTAGGGAAAAGGACAAACACACCTCCAACGTTTAGACAAAGGGACAAAAATCCCCCTAATGTTTTGAAAAAAACATTTGCACCCCCATTCACTAATGGAAACAATTACTTTTAACGGAAATAGTAATTTTAATATATAATTATCGTTATACCCTTCTAGCACATAAAAAAATAATTGTTAATTGTCCAATTTATGCATATATTGTTAATAAAATTACAAATATACCCTCATTGCCCAATTCCTCTATTTAAATTTTGACCATCTAACAACAAGATGCACTCGTAAAATTAATATTCTATTAAGGGTAAATTTCACTGTACCCCCTACTAGAGTGACTATCTTCAAAATACCCCTAAAGAATACGAAAACATCACTCTACCCCCCAATTGCCGTGACTTTAAACGGTTGACTGATGTTGAATAATTAAATTACGTGATTATCCTTGTATGAAACAGAATATTCTATCTAACAGTATTATTAGGTGAGGCTTGATGTGACATTTCTGTCAAAAAATGTGGTAGTGTTAAAGTTTTAAATTGATTAATATTAAAATGTTTATTTACTTGTTTGGTCAAAAAGTTTTAAACTGATTCCTTATTTGGGCTTTGTATTGAAGAAAATTACAAGGCATGCTCTCAAATAACACTTGTTTATAGGGGATTTGTACTGTGATTTCAACCACTCGTTTTGAAAGTAAAAAAAAAAAAAACATCCTTCTCTCCCTTTGACTACAACAATTCAAATTCAAAAATTAAACTAACCATTATTTTACAGATTTGAACAAGCTTCGTACTAGCAAAAAGCTCAAACAGGACATTACAAAAAATAAAAAAATAACAGTAGGTATGTCGTCTTCAAGAGGAAGTTGGTTTGATGTAGAAGATGAAGATGAAAATGAAAACGAGAAGTTGGAGATCAATGGGAAGGTGCTCAAGTTCATAAACAAAACATTCAGGATTATGGTAAATGTGCATCTGTATACATCTCAGAGTCTGCTGCAAATCCTAATAAGCTGTACTACAAATGCAATAATAAAGGCTGTAATTTCTTCAGATGGTGGAAACCAAGTATATACGAGTATAGAGTACTTATAAGAGGATTCGGAAAGTTGCATGAAGGTTTCAAAAGTGATGATGAATTAGAAATTAAAGATAAAAAGATGCTAGAGATGGGAATTAATAAACTTGCTGCAAAATCAAATTCAATCATTAGACTGCTGCATATTATCTTGTTCATGCTGGTACTTTGCATGAAGTATATGCTTAGTGTTGCTCATAACTGAAGTATGAGGGTAGAAAGTAGTAGAAAGTAGAAATTATTTATATAAAATAAAATAGCTGAATGAAAAATCTCCATGTACCAGAAGCTCATGTATTACATTCAATGATATGTACTTTTAGTTCAACAAAATATTACACTTATGTTGTTGCAGTCAATATTCACCATCACCAGCAGCATATCACATTTTGCCTTTTCAATTTCTATGACAAGGGATTACAGACTAGACCAAAATAAGAAAAAGTAATTTAGCCTAACTAATTAGATAAAAATTTAAAATTAACAATTCCAAAAAAAAAAACATGAGCACACATACTGAGTCTCAGTTTTTTAAAGTCTACAATTAGGTTTTAATTACAAATATATACTGCACTGTCGTAGCAGTGTATTAAAAAAACACATCAAAATATAAAAATCAGCGGCATCATTTTCTGTAAATGTCCATACTGCTGCCATCATGCCATTCATTGTAAAATATTTCTCTGTAACATAAAGCCCCACTTAGTAGTTACCATTTTAGCGAAACAAAAGATTAATTTTTGAAGAAAAAGAAAAAAACAATATCTTATGTGTAAATATAAAAATTATTTTTTAAACTAAAAAAAAATTACAGCCAATTTAAGCGACTGCTTCAAATCTCTCTTTGTTTGAACTGGGCCAGATTGTGGAGTGGTCCCACTAGATTTGCCCCCCTCTCTAATTTCAATGCCTCTTATTGGTGGCACTGAAAATTGATCAAAACTTGTGTTTGTTGCTGTTGAAGCATTCTTTTGTCTCTCTTTTCCTCTGCTTATTACTACTGCTTCCTTTGTTGCTTCTGCCTTTTTTGCTGCTGAACCCCTTGTTGATTGTTCTAGGGTAGGCATAGAAGTATTAGGCGATGACTTAGCTACTGACCTACCAGGTGTTGAGTCTCCAACATCATTAACTCTTGTAAATGATGCTCTTGAGCTTGAGGCTGCTGCCAAATTCTTGCGATGCTTCTGTTTGGCACAGTTAAGTCAATTTTTAGTTTATAAGGTTAGTATACCTAATCCTTACAAAATCATATTACTCCCAACATTTAGTGACAAAACTATAATTTACATCCAAAACAATGTGAAAACATCAGTTAACCCCCATATGTAGTCACTCTAGATGGGGGCAATTTGAAGATAACGTAACACTGATTAAAAAAATTTGAAATTTTAATTTTTAAATTGTAAGCAATTTCAAACTGACCAATATATGCCTGGTCTTCTTATGTGCGTTGGCTGGATCAACAGGGTAGCCCTTTATATTGTGACCAATACCCCAATAGTATGAACAACAAACTGCGAACCTTCTTCTATGTGTTGGTGGTTTATCAGCCTCCCTTATTCTACATGTCTTAGGTCTGCCAGGTGGTCTTTGAACAATTGGGGGTAATATTTCATCAGCTTCAAGATGTCGCCATTTAGATTTGTCCGACAATGGATGAATAATGCCAGCATAGCATCTCAAATATGCATCATTTACGAAACAAGGGGCAACATACTTCTCATAAGTAGTCCTAATGTGAGCTATACAAGGCATTGCATGCTTACAAGGTAAGCCAATGATCTGCCACAGGCCCTAACTACATGTATGCTCATCAAGGTTGACAATAAAAGACTCTTGCCCTGTTTCAACTTCATATAAGGCATCACTTACTAGTATGATGTTATCAGGGGTGGCTCAACTAATTTTGGGGCCTTAGGAGAATTGTTTTAGTTAGACCTTTTAAAAAATTTGAGATTAAATATATGTATTAGTTTTACTAAAAAGTTATTTATTTAAAATCAATTTTTCTAGCTTTCTTAGTTACAAAATGATTGATCAAATTTTTATATTCTAATTTTGCTAATATATTTTTCTCAATATAGGTAAATCATTTAACTTTTCTTTCGACTTAATTGATCTTAAATAAGTTTTTAACAATTTTAATTTTGAAAAATTTCGTCAATTACTAATTCTTCAGTATAATTCACATCCTTTTTACTGCTTTTGACAAACTTATCAAGAGCTCTATTTTGAGACCGAACTAACTTTTTTATTCTTCTCTTTTTTTTTAAGTTTTTTGTATCTTAATGCACATTTTCTATTAGACATTTTTTCTTTTTCAGTGAAAGAGAGTAAACAAGCAAATAGTTATGCTAGATAATTAAAAGAAAACAACTATAATATTTAAAAATGAAACAACAACAATTGAATAACACAACTAATTAAGAAAAGAACAAGAAGAAAAAGACCTGGATATTTAAAACTTTAACTTTGATGGATTGAAATTTTAAACAGTAATGATCAATGAAAATATTTGATTTTTTTCCTTAAGCAAAAATTAAAGAAAGCTTTTTTTCCCTTATGCATTAAAGCATTGAATGTGTTGTGCCTTTTTCTTTTAATTGATAAAAATTATAATGGATAACAAGTTAAGAAATGTGTGACTTGTATAGAGTTTTAAATGAAATAACATTAAATAGAGATTTTGTAGGAATTTGATAATTTATTTGAACAAAGATTATAATAGAATAATAATAATAATAATAATAATAATAAATATAAACGCATAATTTAATAGTTATAATGTTAGAGAAAAATTTAGGGCCTTCATATATATTGGGCTCTAGGCAACTGCCTAAGTTGCCTAGAGCAAGAGTCGCCCCTGGACGTGATAATTCCTACCAACCTTCAGCATGCTGTTCAACTTCTTGTTAATAAAAGCAGGAACATTTGTCTTCTGTCAGTTATTGCTTTCATCATGCGCTTCCTAATGTTCTCTACCAAAGCCATAACTGGTGCTTTCCTCATTTCACCAAGCCATGCATTCCAACTCTTTGTCATGTTATTTGTTGTGTGATCACACTTTACAAACTTATCAAAGGCATGCACTGACCAATGCTTGGGATTTAACTTTCTCAGCCACTGAAATGCATCTTCGTCAATTTTTCGTATGCTATCATTGCCTTTACAAAAACATCTTTACTTGATGCTTTAACTGCCCTCCAAAACTCATCGCTCAACTCCACTTGCAGGAATCTTGTCTTGAGGTTTGCAAATACATGTCTTGCACATAACCTATTTTGTGCTCTAGTGAGCTCCAAATTAAGTGCATTAAATACTCCCTTTTGCCTGCTAGTCATGAATGTCACCTGCCTGTCATCAGCTAAATACTCTTGGAAGTGGCCCAAAATCCAAGTCCAGCTATCAGTATTATCAAATTCACAAACACAAATTGCAATGGGAAATATGCCTTGATTTGCATCCAAACTTACTACTGATAGCAGCATACCTTTAAATGGCCATTTCAAGTGACATCCATCAAGCCCTATGAATGGCCTTCAACCCTCCTTGAATCCATCTCTAAGTACTGGAAAGCTCACCATAAACCTTTGAAACCTGCACTTATCACCAGGTGTGTCATGCTTTGTCACCTTCAACAAGGCCAATGCCCCAAGCATTTGCTGTTTGATGATATTTACATAATCCCACAATGACTTGAAGCTCTCAACATGGTCACCACTAGCAGTTGATTTTAAAATTCTTCTCTTTACCCTATAAACCTTTTGTGGAGCAACGGTCACCCCATGCATTTTTTTCAGATTTTTCAGATCATCTACAAGTGTGTCAACACCTATTCTTGGATCAGCAAACACTCTATAGCGGTACTTTTTGACTATCCAAGCTTCAATTGCCTTAAGATTGTTATTGAGGCCTTGACATGTGTGTATGTTGTGCAAAGTTCGAATCTGAAAGCATTTGCCCCAGTTTTGAAGTGCAGCATATACTTTAAATGGGCATTTGTTTGCATAGCAGCCACACAAAATCATTTTTCTCTCGAACTTGATCCTTGTGCAAAGCATATACTATATTGGTTCTGTACCCTCCCTGAACATTTGCCCACCTAATGCATGAGATATCTTGCTAAATGGATGCTCATCCTCTGAGTCTGAAAGTGGCTCATAGTCACCATTGTCACTTTCGTATCCATCAAGTAAGTCATCATCTTCTTCGTTTTGAACTTCGTCTTTAGGCTGACTCGTAGATGCTCTTGTGGCTCCATACATATTATCTTCTAATTCAGACCACATGTGGAAGTCTATTTCCTCAACTAGTAGCATCTCATACTCTTTGTCTGCATGTCTTGTTGGGCCAGCACCATCATCCGGGCTGCTTGATTTACTTTTTTTAATTGCCTTGAGTCTGCTCATGACTTACTCAGAATCTACAAAGTTGGTTTTTCTCTTCTTCTTTACAGTCTTCTTATCAGCCTTAACTACTTTAACATGTGGCCTTCTCTGATTTGCAATCCTTTGAGAAGCTCTAATTTAGAAAGCAAAAACCTTTCTCTTGTTAGCTTGCCTATGTGAATGGGTGATAGTAACGGGTGACTAGCTGATATTTTTCCCATTTCTTTTACAAGGTTGAGTTTGCACAATCTCTTATGGTAAATCATCAGTACATATAGTATCTTCTGCATGATCAGTTGCATCTTCATCAGCATCCACTGCAAAGTCATCCACGCCTTCATCAACAACATGAAAATCAGACTGTAGTGGTACTTCTGGTATGGTTTGTGTTGCAAGCTCAGGTTCTGCTGGAGTGGTGGGTTCTAGTGTGGTTTGTGTTGCGAGCTTAGGTTCTGCTGCAGTGGTGGGTTCTGGTATGGTTTGTATTGCGAGCTCAGATTCTACTACAATGGTGGTTCAGTTGTGGTTTGTGCTTTAAGATTATCAGCTTCTACTTCAACTTGTACTTCTGGTGTGGTTTGTGTGTGCACTGTATTTTCTACTGTAGTGGTGGCCTCAGGTGTAGACTTTGGTTCTGAAATGGAGACCTTACAAATTTTGGTCTCTGAAATTTTTCTTGAACTCTTTTTTACCACTAACTTTCTTTTACCATCTTTTTTTCCAGTATCAATTGCATGTACTTGTTGTTGTGCTTCAACATTGTCGATTGGTTGCCTTTGGAACACAGACAACACACTCTGAGGTTTAGTATCAAGCCCAGCAGCAACATCTTCTATATCATCCTCAAACAATCTTCTTTTAATTACATTCGTCACATTAAGTGGTATGATGGTCATGTCAAACACAATCTCTGTAAACTTCTTCTCATTGTACAACTGCTATATCTGATATAACTCATGATCATTATTTATTGTACCTGTCTTCCTATTCCATGGCAGTGTAACTTCCATGATGAATCTTTTATCTCTATAACTATTTCTCCCAACCATTTTTTTCATTGCAACATTAATCAGAACAACTCTACTTAGAAAGTCAGGGTCAATGAGGCCAATCTCAAAAGTTTCACTGAGAAAGCTAACAATGCTTTTCCCCCTCAACTACAAATACGATAATAAAAGCATTACAAATATCAATAACAACACCAATGTATGCATGATATCTAAAATTAAAAGCAAAACTAAAATATCCATCACCAAAACCTAAACAACCACTTTTTTGTAAAGGAAATACTATAAATTGTTAATGGTACAATGAAAACAAAATGCCCCAATTCACTAAGAATTAGGCTTTAAACCTATTTTTCTTCAAATAATAACAATAATAGCACAAATTTTTCATATAAACAGGTTATTCTTTTAGTTAATATTGTCCTGCATTCCCCTAAAACTCTGCTAAACCTATTTTAATGGAAATAACTAAATGAAAAAAATAAATTCCTTACCTCTGTCATCGTAAGGTTGTTGTTACCAGCAGCCACTCTCCAATGGTCACTTTTTTTTTTGTCTTTCGGACAAAAAATGTCTTCTTTATTACCAATATTTTGATGTTCTGTTTCAAAGTTTCTCTCTCTAAACTGTGAAGAAGATGATGGTTCGCGCCAAGAGAAAAGGACCCTCTGTCGTTTTTACATTTACCCACTTATATATTTTCTCATTACAAATTGAGAAATTTACACACAAAAAAACTAAAAGAATTTTTTATTTTCACAACTAACCCTTATATTTTTTTCCTATCAACATTAGCCAATAATCATCCCTAGCACCAAAAATACCCCTCCCATAACTCTCCCTCTCCTTCCTCTCTCTCTCTCTCCTCGCCGAATTCATTCCCAACTTGTTCACTTGTTCCTCGTGGCTTCCCGGAGTCATTTTCGACAACCAACACTTATTTAAATCCGGTCAAGAGTTAAAATTAAAGATTAGGTTAAAAACCTTAAATTTCTATTTCCTATTCTTGTTCTATGTTGTGTTTTTTGTGTTGTGTTTGTGATGATGAATGAAGATTGAAGGAGTTTTGTGATGTTGAGTGCATGGGTGAAGTTGTTGGTGTGGTGCATGTGTGAAAGAATTACCTTGGGGTGGAGGAGGGAAAATTGTGATTTCGGCATGTCGTTCGAGCGATGTCACACGCGAGACAGGTGTGACAGGCTGTCAATCGCACAAAATTACAGTTGTCTTTTTTTTTGCCATGAAGTCAATTTTTTTAAATACAAGTAATAATGTTATAAATATTATAGATAAATGGCGAAATTACAGGGTGCCTGTAATACATGACCAAATTACAGGGTGCCTGTCGCACCAAAAGGTTTAGTGCGACAGGGTGCCTGTCGCATGTAGCTTGGTGCGACAGGGTGCTTGTCACACCAAGCTTCGTGCGACAGGCGCCTGTCTCACCAAGCTTCTTGCGACACCAAGCTTGGTCCCATAAAAATTTCTGCGACTCGCAACAAGCAATCGCACTGAAACTCTCTCGCAAGTTCAGAAAATAACTCATATCACTCAGTGATGCCGATTGGCGTTAGATTCAGATGGATTATGATCAAATTTTGGCATTTACCGTTGACTTTTGCCGTCGCCGGTGATGATTCAAGCGTGCAAAGCTGTGTTTGGTTTGAGAAAAGGGAGAAAGAAAGTTGCTTTTGGTTTGTAAACAAGGATAATTTGGGGAGAAAAGCTTGTGTTTGGCTAATGTTGATAGAAAAAAATTTAAAGGGTTATTTGTGTTTGGCTCATATCACTCGGTGATGCCGATTGGCGTTAGATTCAGATGGATTATGATCAAATTTTGGCGTTTACCGTTGCCTTTTGCCGTCGCCGATGATGATTTAAGCGTGCAAAGCTGTGTTTGGTTTGAGAAAAGGGAGAAAGAAAGTTGCTTTTGGTTTGTAAACAAGGATAATTTGGGGAGAAAAGCTTGTGTTTGGCTAATGTTGATAGAAAAAAATTTAAAGGGTTATTTGTGAAAAAAGTAAAAGTTTTATGGTTACTTTTATAAATTTTCCTTAAAAATTTTGAAAATAACTTATTTTTTGTTACCCTATATAAAATTATAAAATTAGGGAGTAGTTGAAAGGTTGCCTTGATTTGACATGTCACAATTCTCTAGGCTAATGCTCGTTACAGTGTGTGTTCAAAATACGATTTTACCTTTTAAGCTCATTACTTTAACGGGAAGATCACGACAATTGGGGGGTAGAGTGATGTGTTCGTATCCTTGGGGAGTATTTTGAAGATAGTCACTCTAATAGGGGATACAGTGAAATTTACCCTTCTATTAAATATTAGTAGAACATATACAATTGAAGGCTCACAGGTCTAAACCCTAAATATAATATTATTTATTGCATACAACATATAAAGTTGTGGAAATACAATTTACCCATATATTTTTGTACAATAATCTAAATTAACTCTCCTTTGCAATAATGATCTATTTTTCTATAGCTCTTGTGAAGATGATTATAATTTTAATTTAAATGTTTACAATATGTATTAACTTATAATATGATTAAATTATAGAAGGGGCCGTAACTCATGATTCGGGCCTCCGATTCCGGTTCCGGTT
Source organism: Atalantia buxifolia (assembly GCA_030444775.1). Taxonomy (NCBI): domain Eukaryota; kingdom Viridiplantae; phylum Streptophyta; class Magnoliopsida; order Sapindales; family Rutaceae; genus Atalantia; species Atalantia buxifolia. The sequence continues at coordinate 40,248,158 of CM059835.1, read as the reverse complement.
CCGTTTCATTCCACGGGAAACTACGGCCGCAGGAAACATGATGGGGGGATAGCCGCACCCTGGTTTGAACACCGAAAAATGGGCATGAACGTGGCCTTTCCCGTGATTTTCCCGTTTCTATCCCTCAAAGGATAGTTCATGGCCCGGCCGGGCCCCTCGGGTGTGATCGACCCCCAGCGGACGCGTTCGGACACATTATTTTTATTTGTAGTTATAACACATGACTTTATATTTTATAAATAATATAAGAAGTAAAGAGAGTTCTAAATGATAGTTGGGGTATAAACATCTTGACTGTTTATACCATGTTTTGAATGGCGTTATTAAAAGTTGATATCCTTTTCAAATATATTAATTTTATATGATATATATATTAAAAGGGGGAAAATCAACCTATAGCTTTCTGAGAATGATTATATTAGTTATATTAATAATTTAACTATGAAAGAAGTACATGTTGTTGTAATTTAATAATTACTTATTTTAAAACAATGGTATACGTATAATTATTAATATGTATAAATAATAACGTAAACTTTTAACTATGAAAAAAGTAAAATCAATATATTTGAAAAGGATATCAACTTTTAGAACTTGAATTACAGTATATTATAATTATTTTTATTAAATTATATTATAATGTTCTTAATTAAATTTATATTAATAAGAAGTAGATAAATTACCTCTAAGTAATCAATATTATGTATATTAAAATATTACAATTAACTAATTAATAAATATTTTAATATGTAATTAAAATAAACGTATATTTTAATAATAATTGTTATTATAAAATAAATATTAATTGTTATATATATATATATATATATAAAGCTGAGACTTCAAGAGGTGATGTGGTATCACAATTCTTCTTTTTTTAATATTTTCTATTATCTAAAAAATCTAAAATATTAGTAAATATTCTTTGTACATGTCTCTTCCTCTTTCTATTTAAATCCAACAATATGTAACTATTAATAATAATTAATTAAAAGCCTTTTGAAATATTCATTTATCTTATTATACTAGCAATTAAACTTTAGTGGCTTAAAGTACATCAACTAATTAACATAGGAAGAGAGGTTCTTTCATCTTCCCTCAACAATGCCACTAGGGCCTAATTTTAATGTCATAATCCCATATTTAGTTATGCAACCTTTTGTTTAGTGCCTTTTGGTTTCTTCAAACTCTCTAAACACTAAATATTTAAGATTTGTTATGTTTGAGTTTTTTTTTATTTAACCAACATCCTCTTTAGTGATGTGGCATCATCATTCCTCTTCTTTTTATATTCTCTATTACCTAAAATATATAAAATATTGGTGGATATTCTTTGTACATATCTCTTCCTCTTTCTATTTAAATCCAACAATATGTAACCATTAATAATAATTAATTATAAGTCTTTTAAAACATTCATATACTTGATATCACCATTCATCTTCTTTTTATATTCTCTATTATTTAAAATATCTAAAATATTGGTGGATATTTTTTGTACATGTCTCTTCCTCTTTCTATTTAAATCCAACAATATGTAACCATTAATAATAATTAATTATAAGTCTTTTGAAACATTCATTTATTTTATTATGCTAGCAATTAAACTTTAGTGGCTTAAAGTACATCAACTAATTAACATAGGAAGAGAGGTTATTAATAATAATTAATTATAAGTCTTGAAACATTCATTTATTTTATTATGCCAACAATTAAACTTTAGTGGCTTAAAATACATCAATTAATTAATATAGGAAAGAAGGTTTGTTCATCTTCCCTCAACAATGCTATCAAGGCCTAATTTTAATGCCATAATCTCATATTTAATTATGCAACCTTTTGTTTAGTGCCTTTTGCCTTCTTCAAACTCTATAAACATTAAATATTTAAGATTTGTGATATGATTATTTCTCATCTTTTTATATTCTCTATTATCTAATATATTGGTTGAGATTAAAAAATACTTACATTACAAAATATTAAAAATAGAAAATAAATATTAGATTACAAAAGATTATATGTCTCTTTATCTTTCTATTTAAATTCAACAATATGTAACCATTAATAATAACTAATTATAAGTCTTGAACATTTATTTATTTTATTAAGCCAACAACTAAACTTTAGTAACTTAAAATACATCAACTAATCTATATATGAAGGAAGGTTCTTTCATCTTCCCTCACCAATATCACTAGTGCCTAATTTTAATGACATAATCCCATATTTAATTATGCAACTTTTTGTTTAGTGTCTTTTGCCTTCTTCAAACTCTATAAACATTAAGTATTTAAGATTTGTTATGTTTGAATTTTTTTATTTATTTAACCAACATCCTCTTCAGAAATATTCTTATGTTTTTATTTTTTGACTTATTTGAATTTTTAGTATTGTGTGCTTCATGGAGTACTCTTTTCTTCATAAGTTGAACAATAATAAAGATAGTTGGATGACAAGAGTTAGGCTTTATAGGATGTGGGAGTCTGTTAATACAAAAAAGAATGGAGGTTGATTAGTGTGAATATGATTTTTATTGATGAAAAGGTTGTATAAAAAAATTATTTTCCCATTATTTTCTCTAATTTTTTCCCAATTGTTTTACACTTAATGTAGCATTTTTTTTTCGTAAGAAAATCTAATGCATGCAACAATTACGAAAAATTTAGTGACAAGGTTTAGGCACATGTTGAGTGAGGGTTCTTTGTACAGTGTCAAGAATTTGAAAGTTGTTTCAACTATAGGCAAATACAAACCACTTTCAAATCAGTATAAGATTATTTTCTTGATTATAACTTTGCTTAAGAAGTTAGAAGAAGGAACTGTTAAGATTTCGATTAATGGATTCTAATTCATATCTCCGAATTTGATTGATGTATGTGTGAATGATAACAAAATCCTCTTGGGTATTTGTTTTACTTACTAATGTTTGTTAATATTTAAGTGTTTATTAAAAATTATTGATTCTTATGTTTTAACATGTTTATGTTATTTTTCCATAATATTACAGATGTTGTCGGAAGTTTATGTGGTGTGGGTGACATTGAAATCGTTGGAGCTGGTTGGAAAAAAAGAGATATAAAAGTTTTAACAGATTAGCAAGTTGAATATAATTTGGAACTTATCAATAACTATAAAAGGTATAAGGTCTATATACTTACATTATACACATTAACATATATTTTTAAAGTTAATAAAAAAATAATTAATATTTATAAGTAACATTAGTTTTATAAGGTTGCCTCATCTTTAAAAAAAAAAATCAATTCATATTTTTTATCAGTTTCATCAAGTGTAAAGTAAGAAAAAAGAATAATACTAAATTCTTTTTTTAAAGCCGCGCAAAGCGCGGTTCTATTTCCTTGTTATATAATAAACGTATTAAATAATTGTTATTATATAATAATAAACGTATTAAACAATTGTTATTATAAACAATTAATAATACTTCTATAATGAATATATCATGTATATATGCTACTTTTAAGTTAAATAAATTGAAAGAAATAATGGTACACTCTAATGTATTATATTACATTAGTAAACACCTTTTATAATGAATATATCATGTGTTGTCTTAATTTCGAAAAATTAAGACAACACAAAATCTTTACAACAATATTACACTATCTTCCCCTTGGCTCTGATACCAATAGGAAAATGATTTAGGACGATAGTGATTTCAAAAGTATTAACTATTAAAGACTTTAAACAAGCAGACAATACTGGAAAATAAATTTACCAAGTGGAGGTACGTGGCGTTGTTCTTCCAGATCGATGAGATCCTTGGTAAACCAAGATATTTAAATCTCCTTTGGACCCAGATCTTCTCCTTGGTAAATAAATTGAAAGAAATAATGGTACACTCTAATGTATTATATTACATTAATAAACACCTTTTATAATGAATATATCATGTGTACTAATGTAATATAATACGTTTATTCTCAATACACTATGAATTCTATTATTATTTTTATTATTTTTGTACAATAATAAAATTAATTTTTAGTCCTTACATTGAACGGCTAACAAAATAATCTGATCTAAGGTATATTTGATTGTCGTGAACTAATAGCATAAACTAAAATTTAGTTCAAAACTAATAAGATTATTAGTCCTTATTTTTATATGGCTTAGGTGGGATAAAATTAGATGAAGAACTTGTGCCCTCTTTATCACTCTTTTATTTTTCATTTAACCTAATATTTCAATAAAAATTAAACATAGAAGCTAATTTCATAATTTTTTTAACCTGTAAATTTATATTATATAGAATATCAAAATTTTATTCATTAATTTATTTAAACTAGTATTCAATATTTAATATAAAAATAATCAACTATTTCTTTATAATAATATTAAATATTAAATATTGAAGTCAATAATTATCAATATAATTTAAAAATATTATATTATTTAAATAACTATTTAGTTTTATTAAATTAAATTAACATAGTCTTGTCTAATAATGTACCAAACGAAAGATAGTATTATATATAATATAATCTAATCTAATTCAATCTAATCGGATCTAGCGAGGATTGAATATAATTAACTTATCCATCCATAAATTGCATTGAAGGAAAAATGAAATTACTAGCTAGATAGAAAAGTGTTTGAGATTTCACATATACCCCAACTATCATTTAGAACTCTCACTACTTCTTATATTATTTATAATTTTGTATTATTTATAAAATATAAAGTTTTGTGTTATAACTACAAATAAAAATAATGTGTCCGAACGCGTCCGCCATTCAAAACATGGTTTAAAATTATAACATCAGTGTAACATTTTTTAATGTTATATTTTCAAACATAATATATTATAACATTGTTATGCTTAAAATTAGTAGTGATTTCAAAGTAGAATTGACAAACACACAGCAAAGCAAGTGGAGTCCACCCGGAGAAGGATGGGTCAAAGTTAATGTGGACGCCGCAATGGAAAGAATTATTTTTAAATCATGTTTTGAATGTACAACTTTTACATTTTATTAAAACTTGAGTTTTAATTTAGTTTACTATGTGCATGAATTTTGAAGAAATTAAAGAACTGTAGTTATTTATTAAAAGAAACACTTTAAATTGTTCATTTTGTCTTGGACTTGCTTGGATTATGTTAAAACTACGCATTAATACTTTAAATTTTGGGATTAACATAACCCACTTGTATTCTGAGTTTTTCAGTTTAAAGTTTTAACATAATCCAAGCAAGTCCAAGACAATTTTATGATTATAAATTCTAAAAGTGAAATGCCAAAAATTTAACCTGAAAGAGGTCATGAATTGTTAATTACATTGGAAGAAATGAATTTTTAATTATCTGCAATTAGTTAGATGTTCTTAATAGAGAGAAAATCATCGAAATGACATTACTTTATATATTTAATCGTCTTATAAAAGTTATAAACGAATGGCACGCGGGTAGAAATTAAGAATCAATAAAATAAATTTTTATGGTTAGCGGAGCAGGTTATCTTCAACCTCTCTTAAAGACTCAAAAAATGCCAGATAGGTTTATTATCATGATTGAAGCTGAAGGTTTTACGTTTTAGAATTGAACGACCATTTTTCTTCCTTTCTTATAGATCAGAATTTGCAAAATAAGGCCATCATAAACCAATTCTTAAGGTCGTTGGCTCTCCACTTTTTTTCTTTTTTTTTTTAATTCAAAAAATTGAGAAAATTATTAAATAAGGTCTAAAACATATTTTATTAGGGCGACATAATAAGTCTTTTTTCTTAAAATAATTACGAAATTGATACAGTAAAGTAAAAAATATTGTTAAAAAATTACTACTCAGATAGTCAATGAAATAGTAATTAAGGGGATCCATTAGCATCTTTAAACGACATGGAAGTTATATTCAAAGAAGCATTGTCAAGCCAAGTAAAATTAATTACAGTCAGCAACACTATTAGCTTCCGCATAAGTGTTAGAAACCCGATAATATTCCTATCAACCAAAAATTCGTTCCATGTCGTTTAATAGTAAAGGAATGAAGATTTAAAGTATGTTTAAAATATTACAAAGTGCATGTGAGTAAACTAATAGTTCCGAATTCAGCTGTTATAATTTTAATTAGAAAGCTATAGGTTGATTTTCCCCCTTTTAATACATATATCATATAAAATCAATATATTTGAAAAGGATATCAACTTTTAATAACGCCATTCAAAACATGGTATAATAAATTGATAGTCATGTATTACGTTTAATAAATACTTAAACGTGTCTTACTTTTCTTCTGCATATGTACAATTCATAAAAAATAAAGGAAGTGAAATATATATAATATCTCATTTTCCATCTTAATTGTTAATTCTTAATTTCTTGTGGGTAATAAGTTTGCTTTAACCACAAGGGCATAACATAACATAATTCATTAATTCTTAAACCAACTAATATTCTTCAAACAAGAATGCAGTTTTATTTTTCTCTTCTCTACGGACAAGAACAACACGTAAGTTTATGGCAAACAAGAACTGCAGTTCTCATTTTCGTTGCTCTGTGAACAAGAATAAAATACAAATTTATGAAAATACAAATTAAAACGAGCTGATTTAACAACATAATGAAATAATCGAGAAAATATTTTTAAAATATTACCAAACCTACATTGTATTTTCAACATAAACATCATGAATATAATATATATATATATTAATAGATTGAAATGTTAAAAGTCATGGTTATGAAATTAGAATTTGAAATTACTTTCATATGAAAAGCATACATAAAAATAATATTAATTTTTTCATAGTTCAAAGCAAATGTATGTAACGATGTGCAAAACTTATTGATTCTTATGATTAAAATTAAGATTACAGTTATTGAGTAATTGGAATAAATCCAATGCTTTCAAAATGTTTGATCTATTTGAGTATCATCTAGATGACGAGGAGTTGTATTGAAATAACTCGAGGACAAGTTCTCTTTGAAGTGAAGGGAACTGATGTATGATGGTTATGTAGAGTGTGTATGATACTTGTCTCACAACTTGAGCTACAAGTGTTTGTTTCGTTCGTATAATATATCATTTGAAACTTGCAATAAGATGAATCTAACTTAACTATGCCAATATTCACTCCATGTTTGAATTGGAAATTCCCTTTCTTTTGTTGTCGTTTTGTAATTTTAATTCCTATTGCTTTTAGCATTTAAATGCTATTTGTTTTATTTTTTTTTTCGATTAGGAGAATTTTATTATATAAGAATTTTTCAAGTTTACTTATTTTGATAAATTTGTAATATTTAAGGTCAGTATAAAAGGACTTTAAATTCCTAGCTTTATCATTCATATTTTTATCAATAATATTTCATATTTTTAGAAACTTGTATTTCTTAATTTTTTTTAATCTTTACGTTTGCGTTCCATGATTTGACGTTAACTGAATTACTCCTTCTAACTATTATTCTTACCTCAATGTCTAGCTAATTGCTTAATCATAGGAACTGTGTCATAGGGGATCTTTTCTTTCATACTTCACAAGCAATATTATCGAACACATTTGATCAGGTAATTTTTAGAAAAATTATTACTTAGTTAACATTTGCAATTTATGGAGATAATACTCTGATTACCATTTCCACACCTAGTCATTTTTCATTTGTACCTCATAAGATAAAAAGTTCAAATCAAAATTTTATTTAAAATCAAAGATAACAAATTCATATGTAAATTAATTTACAGAGAGATGAAAAGTCACAGGGAGAAGATCCTTTTGCAGTCAAAAGTATTTTATTGACTTCTACTCTGATTACCAGCACTGGACCGCTGGCTGGTGTGGAAAAGTTATGTACGCAGTTTCTTGGTCATCAATGGCAGGCGTACTTTTCCTCGAGCAGGAAATTAACACATATCGTCATGATTTCAGGAGAAAATTAATTTAAACCATATACAAGTACTTTTTCAATTAAGTACACTTCACAGTTCAACTCAATTCAATTTAGTAAACTTGAACAGAATCTTTGAAAACCATTGGACTCAAATTAACCAGCGCCTAGCCTCCCTAGCTACTTTCAATATACTCTTTTTTCAAAACAAAATTTCATAAAGAAGATTAGAAGTGTCATTTCTCGTTAATAAAGAAATGTATCGAAGAATTATTTTATTGAATTTTGCATATACATACATACAACACATTCATAAAGTGATGAGAAAGTTATCGTTTTGGTGTGGATTGTTTAATTTATTAATTATCAAAAATAATAATCCTAGATTTTTACGAACTAATAGATAAAAGAAGTTTTTTTTTCTTTTAAAGTCGATTAAAGAAAATTGAATGAGAAAAGTCAATTTCGACGTCTCTTTACCATTTCATCGTCGCAATCAAAGGAGACCATTCCAACGCATAAGACTACTACATATAGGGTGTTCAGAATCTAATCCGATTCGTTAAATTTGTCGATCTGTAAAAATTCGATTTGTAAAAATTTGACCTGTGGATTGGTGGATTGGATTTGATTTAATTAAAAATTTAAAAATCCACAAATCAATAAAATTGGATATGGATTTGCTTCTCGTGAATCTACAAAATTTGCAAATCCTAAAAAAAAATTTTATTTAATAAAAAATTAAACTTGTAAATATAGCATCATACTTAATAATAAATAAATAGTTAAAATATAGTTACATTTAACACCATATTATGTCTTATATGATAATAATATAAAATAAAAATAATTAAATAAAAAATATAACTTCCCAAACAATTAATTTTCATATATATTGATCTAAACAAATGAGATTTTTTTCTTTTTGATGTGTTATATTTTAAACCTTTGAATGTATTTTTAATTTTATTTAAATAATTAATTTATTTAAATCTTATTTAATTTTGAATTTGATCGATAGTAAAATCATTTTTATATTAATTTTTTTATTTAGTTAGTTTGTGACATGATTAAAAATTTTTAGCCCGCAAAACCAATCCGCAAAATGATGGATTGGATATGAATTAAGTCAAATCCGCATCCGATCCAGATGTATGGATTGGATTTGGATTGAATTTCACTAATCCGTGAATTGGATTGAATTAAAAATTTATAATCCACAAAAATGGATTAGATATGAATTAATGTTCAATCCAGTAAAATCGATCCGTGAATACCCCTACAAATTTGTATCAACAACCGCAATCAAGCTATCCGGTAATGACTCATTTACCCAATTCTCGTAAATTCATTTTTCCGGTAAACATTTCATCTGTAGGCTTCTTTTCTGGTAAAAATTTACATCAATAAAACACCATAACTATAGACATCACATTTGATGGAAACAGTTCCTTTAGATCCGTACTCTGCATTTTTAATTTCAATTTATGAAATAAGTATGTCGTTATAAAACAAATACTAAACAAACTATCTTTTCATAACTGCTAACCCAAACATGCACATGCTTGAAAAGAAAAAAGAGTTGAAAATAATTAGGTTTGAAACTTTACCAGGTGCCATGTAGCCAATCGTAGCCATTCTCTCCTTACCTAAGAGTTTGGAAATGCCAAAGTCACTCACATGTGCCACCATATTTTCATCCAAGAGAACGTTGCTAGGCTTCAAATCACAATGAACCACAGGTGCTAATGAATTACCGTGATGGAGATATTCAAGTGCCAACCCCACAACTATCATTATATTCAACCTCTCCAGTATGTCTAGTAAATAGTTATGAGAATACAACCATTTCTCAAGACTACCATTGGGCATGAACTCAATCACCAAGGCCTTAAAATCTGTGTTACAATGGTTGCTAATAATCTTTATGAGATTTCGATGATGAACTTTTCGCATTACTTCACATTCAGATTCAAAACTTCTAAAAGCTTCCTCTACTTGTAGATTGAACACCTTTATTGCCAAATTAGTCCCATCGAAATGGTCGCTTTATATACTTGATCCAAAACTACCTTTACCAAGCAAGTTGCATTCATTAAATCCATTAGATGCTGATGAATATCCAAATATGATGTTCTTTTCCATGTTACCATAGATAAGAAATCTTCTTGATTCATATTTCTTGTAGATCTCTTGTTTCGACATCTTATAATGAAGATCAAAATTCAAGTAATGTGATTTTATACAATATTGATGTTGTATTGTCAATGAGCAACGATACCTCTTGGCCATCGATTATGACACAACGAATGTTGCGAGAGGGCTCTTGGCTAACGTTGCGGCATTTGGGCTACTCGGCCACCAACAATGTGACGTACTCTGGTTTTATGATAAGATGAGGACAAGTAGGGTGCTGGCTATGGTGTGAATAATTGGGAAAGAATGAGCGAGATTGTGAAAGTAGCTTAGAGTTTGATTTGTGGATTGTGAGCTTGTGGGATTGTAGGCTTTGGGCTGTGGTTAAATTTAAATTACATTAAAGTCTTTATTTCAACTACTATTTATATTATTCGTATAAATATTTTGACATTTGTTATTTACACTAATATTTAATATTTTATAATTTAAATTTTATTATTTATTCATTAATAATTCTAGAAAAATAAAATAGAGAAATATGGAGAGGAAGGGGATTCCATCTCATCCTTATCCCTTTCCCAAATAAGAAATTAGGTAAAAATATGTTTTCATCCCTTTCTTAAATAATAAATTAAGTATGAAATTATTTTATATTCTCCCAAAATAGGAAAAATCCTCAAGGGCCTTCGTCCTTGTGAGGATTTTTGCCATCTTTATAAATAAATAGTACTAATAAATAGTGATAGAAATAGTACCAATAACTATTATTCATGTTTTGAACTTTGAAAAAAATAATATTAACTCATATTTCTAACACTTACTGTGTACATACTTCTATTAATCCTGATGATATGTACACAGCCGTGATGATAGTAAAAATAAAGTGAATAGCCGAATGACTGAAGCAAATACCAAAGTTATTAGCTTCATTTGAATGACTGAGCAAGTAAGAGCATCACGTGCTGGCTTTATTTAATAAACTAAACAGGCACACTAAACAGATACTAATGCTTAGACTGTTAAGCAGCTACTAAGGCCTTGTCTTCAAATCTTCGTAGATTTAACAAATTAACTAAGTGCTAATTGAGATATTGATATATGTACTTTGTAGTGAAGAAAAAATAGCTTACATATGGACAAGAGACTCATGAGTCTTCTTCCATATTTACTTCCTATGGCGACCTTGTAATGAAATTTAGAAGGGCTTGTGGCACACTTCGTTGATTCAATTTATAATTTCTTTTTGTTCGAAGAAAATGAAAACAAAGAAGGGTAGAAGACGACCTTGACTTACTAGCAACCAAAAAGGCAAAAATTTTGCCTTATTGAATTTATTTAATTCCGATTTTTCTACATTTTCAGGCCTCCTGTTATCAATATCTTCATAAAATTTACAAAATAATTAACAAAAGAGAATACCAAGACCAGCTTACGCGGCCCACCGTGCTTCATTTGGCCTTTGCCAAGTATCTCTTTGTGTCTAAACAAAACTTGTGAAGGTCATTTTGGTTCTCCTACTATTAAACCAAATTTGTCCTCATTTTGGCGACATATCATTTCTCTTTTAACATGTGCTTCACAAATAAATCTCCGATATAGAAATGAATTGGTTTGTTGAACCAAAATAAACTGAACAATGAAGTATTTTCGCAATGAAAACATTGTACGATAAAATAAAGAGGCATACTTGGGGTGCAAAGCATGCTTCATTGTATTACACATATTTTCGAGCTTTGTATTCTTTGGAATATTTTTAATGAAGCCTTCTACAATAGAAAGAAGGAAAGATATGCTTTCCACGAAAGTTTTCAGATGAAATATTTTATTCAGAATAACTTTGCTCTCATAGGATTAATTAAATACATAACTTTTAAGTTCAAAATTTATTATAAAGTCTGTACACAAATCTTATTCATTTATAATTTATTAGTCCAGTTACATAAACCCAATGGAATCCATTAAAACAATGTCCACGATGTATTTTGAAATTTAATTTAATTTAATTTAACCTAAATGTGCAACTTAATATTAAAAACTGATCAAAATTTAAATCTATTATTAAAAGAGTAAAATTATCCAAAACCAAATACTCGTTCTTCAATCTTCACAATCTGATTGGCTTATTAAAGCTTTGGTTCCTCAAAGCGTGTAATGAGAAATACTAGAAGATTACAAAAGCAATGAACTAAAGCTTATAAATTTTACACCCAATGATATTATTTTTCTGTCTCTACCACTGTATAAAATGCTTTTAATAACTAATTCATCATAATTTTTTTATGGAACGTCAAATGCTTCAGAAATTAGCATTTTTTTTATCGAAAGTGCAGTGTGTTTTGAGGCTGCATTTAGACCATCTTTAGCACTAGAGATGACAATGGATTAGATTAGAGTTGGACTCAGTCTTAGTCAAGTCCTAACCCGAAGGGTCGTGGCCCTTAAAAAATCCAACTCTCCAAACTAAGGCCTGGCCACTATCGGATCAGGGTCAGATACGACCCATTTCTTCGTAAAAATTTAAAAAGATCTAATAATTATTAATTAGAGTGAGGCCCTCTAATATCTTTTTTAAACCTCTTTTCTGTTTATTTCCTCTTCAATTCCTAAAATATCCTTTATTGGTCATTTTTCCACAAACAATTTCAACCTCCTTTCAGTTATCACTCTTCAACCACTCCCACTTCAAGTTTCTTCTTTTTCTAGGAAAAGTTGTTGATAACAACCCAATATTTTGTATCTCATGTGCTTAATTTATTATGAAGTTTATATTTATTTTAGTTTTATGCTTTTCAATTTATGACATTCTATTTCAAAATAAATATGTATAAAATACACACAAGATTTAGTTATCTCCTAAGAATTCTAATAACGTTTGTAATTTATGAAAATTTTATAAAATTATCTTTCCTACAAAAATAAATTTTTAAGTGAAAAAATACTTTTTATCAAATTCTTACTCTTTTACAATCGGCCTTTTTTTTCAAAAAAAAATTATAAATTTTAAGAGCTTTGGTAGAGAAAGAGTCAGTGAGAAAAATCATACATGGATTTAATAAGATAAAATTTTACAAATAATACAATTCAAGATATAAGGCATAACATTGTCAATGTATAACAAGAGAGGCTTTATAAGAAATATACAGGGGTGCCAATAGCACCACTCAATCAATTATTTGTTTTCTGTTGCCCAATGGGCCGCCGTTAGTCCACCGCTAAACCATAATATATTATAAAATCACCTATTAATTAATTATTCACTCATTAGTATTGAAAGATCATCTTCGGTTTCGTTATAAATAAGAGGAATAAGACGACCACCGCGGACTCAATGAACTTAACATAGGAGATGCAGCGATGTGCGACGCATTCGTAGTGTTATTTAATCCCCGAAGCGCCATCGCCGGGATGAGTAACGTTACCGATTACCGGGCAGTAATTTAATTTCGAGTCGGGTACGGGGCACCAAGGGATGGAGAGTGGATAGGCTACTTACGGCGTCGTATTGTTGTTGTGGTAGTTGTCGTTGGCTCTGTAAGAGAATCTGTGTCTGAGCATCAGTTGAAGAGAATTCTTTCGAGAGAGAGAAAAGGACCTTAATCTAAAGATAGTTCCACATATCGGAGGAGATGAGGAACAACGACAAGGAGCCGAAATGGAGTTTTTTTCTTTTTGGGATTTTGTCCGTAAATTCATTCCAATTCGATAAAAATGATCACAAAAATTCCACATCATTTTTGTATGATTAATGGGTGGAATTTATTTCAAAAAAGGTTTAGGAAGAGAGAGCATAATTAATCTGATATATGATATGTTAATTTTATTTACTAATTTGTTTCTTTTAAGAAGATAGACTACATAAAAATAAACAATCTCTTAAAGGAGATTATCAGTTGCGTTAAACTGAATCGACATAGGATTTTGTAGGTAATAATATTTTTATTTTTTTATACGTACTTAACTAATATAGTCTGAATTTCTTTCATACTGTACTTAACCAGTATAGTCCAGATTTCTTCCATATTGAGGAACAATAAGAAGATTAAGATTATCTTTATTGGCTTCCTCATCATCGAGCATACTTGAAAATTTCCTAGGACGGCCCTCCAACCACTCGTCTTTCCCTGAAAAATTCATATTAGAAAATTTATTCGTGAATACACATATTAAGAGAACAAAAATTAAAACTCAAATGAAGTTGCCCTATTAAAAACCTGCCCAAGGGGTTTCCATAGTCTTCAAATTACTCAGAAAATATCTCTGCTAGCTTCTGCTGAACTATTATCAAAACACAAAAGGAAGTTGCTTTTGCGAGTTCTTGCGGGTTGGATATAACAATATAATGTATATAGTGTGTAAATATATATGCAATGAAGTAGCAGACAGTGCAAGGTGGTTGAATGGGAAAGCTAAAATAATAAATCTTACTAATATTGCCAACAAATTATTGAGTGCCAACTATAACAATTGATTGAATAACTTTTTGACTCCGGGGTATGGCTTGTCGGCAATCATTAATACAAGACAAAACTAATATCAGTAATAGATAGAATCTTTTCTTTAGCCTTTCTTTCAAAGCATTATTTTCATTTTGAAAATGTGGCCAGCGCAGAACTGCCAAAATGTGGTTGTTCTAGCAAAAGCACTTCCTCTGCTTTGCCTTTTTTATGTTTGAAGAAGTGATTTCGAAAATGTATTCAGGGCTAGCTTTTACTGTATGCACGTGAAGTGTTTTATTTCTTATCAAGATTTGACAAAGAAACCACAAAATGAACACAGGCGTTTTTTTGATGATGCCAAAAGACGGGACTTAGTAGCCAAAATTAACTATATTGAAGTAATTAACTATTGACAAGCTGCATCAGTTGAAGCGTATATACAGCCAATTGGTGAAAAATTCAACTAAGTTTGGAGGGACATCTTTGTGTAGAATAAAAATCTGATATCTTCATTGACACATCTACGGCTAAAAGATAGCATAATACAGCGTCATAAGACATTTTAGAGTAAACATGCAAGTGCATATATGTACATGGTTATAACTGATGATAGAGTCACTAGGTAAGGCAGCTCAAAGTACAATAAAAGCATTTTGGGGTAGGAATATTACTTGAATTCTCAAAAACTGGAAAATGTCAACACTAAAAGAATAATGAAGCTAGATAAATTTAGAAAGATTTATCTTCTTTTAATAGATTTTGAAAAGAGAAAAAAGATAAAATAAAATTTGTCTGCTTGTTAATGTCCAGCCTGTTCAATTTTAGAAAAGAGCCTTTGTTTAATATTAGTATAATTTTTCTTCTCACAATGTCAATTTTTTTGTTCAATTTTCAATTTGTTGCGGGTGTCATCATTTTTTTTTATGTGGATACATTATTATTAAGTTATATGACTTTATAATTAATTAGACGCCGATTCTATATTTAACAATGATTCTTTTAAAATATATGGCATAATAGCGTGTTCGCATTAAAAAAAAAGGAACACGCTTGCAGAAGAGAAGGACTCAATATATAGTTAATAGTAAGTTATCAGAAAAGAAAAAAAAGAAGCAAGATATAACCATACCCACGAAGGTATGGTTACTGACGTTCAAGCTTTTGTTGTACAAAACTATAGATGATAATGAAGTTGTTAACATGCTACTACAGGTAATTGCAGTTGAAGATTCTTCAATCAGAACAGGATAGTTCAAAGGGAATGGAGTCTCTCGAACATTTCAATATTGTGTCTTCTTAGATTCTTGGATTCGATATCTGTGCTGATATAATGAATATGCGGTAGTGCCTTGAGTAGAGGCACTTCAAGTGGCCAGAAGAAAAGGCCATCATATAACTTAAGTTTGCTTATGCTACAAGATTGTCCGTTCCATTTCTTCAAGCTTTACAACTCCAATAGATTAATTAACTAATGAATTAACAAGATACTCATCTCCTTTGGAAGTTCAGCTTTCCAATGAAGTATGCAAAAAGAGAAGCGAATACAATGGGGAAGATTAGAAGCACAATACCAACAACACCTAAAAGATCATGATTAAAGCCGAAGTAATCATCTAAGAAACCAGAAACAGTTTTGGTTTCGCCAAATGCTGATATTTCTTTGTCTACGTCTCCATATTGTGAAGATAGCATCCCATTTAGTACCCAAGATGTGGGACACAAGTAATACGCCCATATCCACCACTTTGGAATTTGCTGCAAGAAAGTTAAATTAAAAAAAAAAATCAATCAGCACCGAGCATCTGTATTTTGTAAATTAGAGACTTGCTCATGGCTAATAGTAATTTAAACGCTGAATTACTTGAGCTTGAAATGAGTAATTAGCATGAAGCAAGACGAAATGGAAGTCCAAAATCTACATCACAGAATATCCAAACCGAATATTTTATGATTCATGTGTCAGAATTGCAATAAGTTTGAGAAATTTCAGTAATATAATGAATATTTGATGGCAACAATAGTTATTGGTTGCTTTGTGGCAGCTTCATAGCCTGAACAAGAGAGCTAGTAGTCGGAAGATTTGTATATTTGGCAATGAAAGCAAGAGCCAAGTTGGCCATTCTATAACTGTGTGTTCATAAATTTTGACGGAAGGAAGAATGAATGTCGAGGCTCAGAAGACAAATGGATGGATCTTACATAATGAATGCCAATAAGTCCTTTCTTTCTTTCTTTTTTTTTTTTTTTGGTGGGTTTTCTGTCAAAGATCAAGAATCATAATCAAAGTTTGTTGCATTTGAACAAGATATAGGAACTTACTCGTTTTGTTATGGTGTACCCACAAAACAGATTAAGCATTGAGTAAGAAGAGGAAGCCAAAATAGAAGCCAGTTGAACATTTGGTGTCAATGATACCATCAGCATTCCCATGTAGTTGAAGTATAGAAAATTACAGAACGTGCCGTAAATTGACCAGAATATCTTATATGCAGACCAATAATAACCAATCATAGGATATGTGATGATCACATAAACAACTGCTTGAATGAACAAGTAGGGAACCTCAACAAGCACCTGCAATTACACAATCTCAGTAACTTGAAGAAAAAGTAAAAGAGTTATGTTGACAAGATAATGCATTTTTGCAAGTTAGAACCTGTGCAAATGAATATGCCCATGGAGAGTACATTCCCGCAAATCTTTCTCGGTATAGGACTGTTCGCTCTGTTGCAACAAGCGGTACAACTGACGAGCAGTTGTTTATGCCAAAAAAGATTGCTGCCGAGTACATTGCACCAAAGATATTGAACACTTCTTGCTGGGTTTTTCTGGGGAAAAAAAAAGCAAAGAAACACATTGTTATTTCGAAGGGCTTTTTGCTTGTAAAAGTGCGACAAGATTAATTCAAGCTCATTTTCAAAGTAATGAGAGAACATTAGTAAGATTGGATTGACTCACATTTTCTTTCCATGCTGCCAAAACAGTATACCATACAGCAAAGACATCGCACACGTAAAAACAATGCGTCTCAAGTTGTATGAAGGATTTCTCCAATAAGATAAGTTTTGTTTCCACAGGCACGCTTTAAACTGCTCCCAACCATTTTGAGGAAAATGGGTAGGAAAGTGCAAGTCCTTTGAACCAGGAGATGGTGAACTCAATTGCTTTGCCAGTTCCTTGTTCTCCCTACAGTCAGAAAGGTGAAAGAGTAATTTATAAGCCAAACACTGGAATCTGATTATTTAAAGGGCATCCGGAGATTTTTACTCACTGGTACGAGGTCGATTCCCTATAGATTTGCGCAAAATCAACACCAAGCTCAGTCTCTATAGAGCTAGAAGAAACCTCTAGCATCCATGTTGCTGGATTATAATTGTCCTTAATCTTCAACACCCCAGGGATACTCTATTGCAAGAATTAAAAGGAAGTTGAATCAGGATCAGTGATTTTAGTTTGTAAAAGGAAAGATGAATATTTTGAACTTTTTCTGCCAAATTTGTACAATAACAAACTGACCTCAAAGTAATCGATAACTTTACATGAGTGCTGACCTAGTGGCCCAGAATAGATGATGCGTCCTCCGGTCTTCATTAGAATTAACTGCATTGATATCAAGGTGTATTAGAATTCTTGTTAAATGGTATAAAACTGTGATCACACACATACCATTCAATTTTCATTTTTAAATTTTCATCAGATAGATACTTGGTGACCAAAGTCTTACATCATCAAATGCTTCAAAGATATCGATGCTTGGTTGGTGGATGGTGCAAACAACTGTTCTTCCTGTTTCAACAACATTCTTCACTGCTCTCATAACAATTGCAGCTGCTCTAGCATCCAAACCTGAAGTGGGTTCATCCATAAAGATGATGGAAGGGTTGGCAACAAGCTCCACAGCTATAGTTAGCCTCTTCCGTTGCTCAGTTGATAATCCACTAACTCCTGGCAAACCCACCAGTGAATATTTAATTCCGTCAAGCTCAATAGTTTGAAGGACTTCATTAACAAATTCCTGAGGGAAGGTCAATAAAAATAATTCAGTTTATTTAATCAAAATGATTAATCCAAGACCAAACATTCAGTTAAGCTCAAGAAGAAACATACAGCTTTAGTTTTTAAATCAATCTGAGGTGAAAGTCGCAGCCAAGCAGAAAATATTACTGATTCTTCAACTGTAATATTAGGAGAATGGATGTCGTTTTGCTCGCAATAACCTGATATCCTGGCAAATGTGTGTTGAACCTTGGGGTACCCACCAATTCTTATATCTCCTTCAATAATACCACCCGTTTTTCTTCCCGAGAGAACATCCATCAGAGTTGTTTTCCCAGCTCCACTAACACCCATCAATGCTGTAAGAATGCCAGGCCTAAATGTACCGGTAATATCAGACAGAAGCTGAAGCTTTTTCTGATTGAAACCTCTCTTTTTCATTGCCTGTGATGAAAATAATAACATAATTAATTAACCAACCATGTCAGCTCGTGTATGTTGCTTCCTACACTTCAGCATTAGTTATATGATTACCGAAGGGGTGTCTACATAGTACTGCACATCCTCAAATGTTAATGTCAGGGGCTCAAAGGGTAGAACCATCTTTCCTGCATCATCAATGAGTGA
The DNA here is from genome assembly GCA_030444775.1 of Atalantia buxifolia. NCBI lineage: Eukaryota > Viridiplantae > Streptophyta > Magnoliopsida > Sapindales > Rutaceae > Atalantia > Atalantia buxifolia. The sequence continues at coordinate 40,229,120 of CM059835.1, read as the reverse complement.
CACCAGTGAGAAAATGTACAAAATTATCGACATGGATGGAAATATAGAAACAAACTAATGGTTGCTCACCCCTTTTTGGTCCTGCAGTAGTTTTTAGAGGAGCATCAATATGTTTCTTGTCTCTGTCTGAGCCACTGATACCATCTTTCTGATCTTGTAGTTTTGAGTATTTTTCGGAGGAAATTATAGTGCGGGACTTTCCTGGAGCTGAATATAGATCAATTTGTCAGTTGACAACTAACATTATGACAAGTGATTCTAAAGAGGAGTAAACAGCGGAAGGAAAACTCACATTTCAAGAAAGTCAAAGCCAAGGTAAAAACAACGTTGAAAAGCACCGTGAAACCAATCAAAGCAGCAATTGAAATCCAGTAGAAAGAACTATCAAAGTTTAATCCACGGCTTTCCAGTGTTTGCCTCCCGACCGATGTGTTTCCGGATGTTATCTGTGAATTAAGCAACTTTTCATTTTTGTTTGGACAGTACGACGAGACAGTTATTATCTATCTGTTCAGTATTCAATTATTACCTTTTCCCAGCGAGGAGCAAGAAATTCGTTAACAGTCAGGCCTATCTCCCCATATGTCAGAGGGCAGACCCAAAACCCCACTTAAGCCAAGAAGGCATGGAGTCTGCAATCGAAAACCAGTAAGTGCAATTGCTGTATGATTTTTATTAACATGAATACAGATGGGGCTTTGAGAAATCTTACTTTTGGGGAGAATAAAGCCTCCAAATAACAAAAGCATTAATATAGCCATAGTGCCAATCATCAAAGAATCAGCCACAGTTCGGAAGAGTGAGGCAATAGCACGAAATAAGGATATTGATGTTAGGTGCACGGTGAATAAGAGAAGGAATTGGCGAAAGAACCTGAGAAAGGCAACATATTTATGCTTGTTGAAGAAGAAAACTATGCACACATAAGCAAGATTTTATACATGCTTAACAAGAAACAATTTTGATACTTCTCAGTTGAACTTTTAGAACGTTAGTATTTATCTCTGAAGCCTAAAGTTCTTGTTATTTTTATCCCAAGAAGCTTTAAATAAGTATGTACATAAGTCTCACCTTCCAACCTCAGGGCTGTAACCAATAACGTAGTAGGTAAGGGAGGTCCAAACAAATGATTCTAGAAGTGAAAGTGGAACTTTTAGAATAGAAGCTGGAATAGCATAAGCCCAAGCGGGGTAAAAACATAAGTCTCTCTGTTTGTAGAAAACTGCAAGTCTTGAGACTGTCATGTTCAATTCTGGAAATCCGTCTACGATGAGTATCACCAGTGCATAGAACAGAGCACCCAGATAAGCATTTGCATGAAGGACATCAACAGCCAATTGTGAGCGCAAAAATGCAGTCATTGCTATTGAAGCTATGATGACCAACTGCAGCAACAAAGAATCCAAAATTGCATTTACATAAAAAGGTATATTGCCGTCATGTGAATTGAACCATTTAAACATAGAGGAAGCTACCTGTGTGGATTTGAACACGTATATGAAAGAATTTCTCTTCATTAAAAGGAATTCCCTTGTTGCGCAAGCTTTAAGCAGTTCCCATTTAGTTAATGAGTACTTTTCAAAAGATAGAGCCTTCTTGTGACTTTCAGACTTATTAAATGAATGTGCAAGCTCCTCCTCTAGCTTCAGGCCAAGATGAGAAGATTTATACTTTGTAATGAACTGGTCAATAGAAACATAACTATACGGATGGTCTTTGCGGTGCCAATATTGTTCTTGATCTTTTCGAGATATAACCTGAAGTAATATAAATTAGCAACACAATTCTCATTCATAGAATTATACAAGTGAGACAAATATGGAACGTTTAAACCTACCTCCTGAAGGAAGTCAGCAACTCCTTTTCTTTCCGTGCACCTAAAACCACAATCCTCAAAGAATTTGCAAATATAAGACCGTGGCCCATGATACACAATCTTTCCTTCTGCCATTAGCATAACATCATCAAAGAGATCAAAGGTCTCTGGTGCTGGCTGAAGTAGTGAGATCAATGCAGTTGCATCAGTAATATGCACCAAATGCTTTAGAAAGGAGACAATCTGGAAAGTCGTGGAACTGTCTAAGCCATTTGAAATCTCATCCATAAATAGGGCTCTAGTTGGCCCGACAATCAGCTCCCCTGCATAACACGACCAGCGTAAGACCTGATAGTCTTTTGAACCTAATACAGCTTATATAACAAGATTTACCAACCCACATCAGTACACTACCAGTAGTTAACCGTTTCTTTTGACCTCCTGAGACACCTCTTCTCATGGGATCTCCAACGATTGTGTCAGCACAGATATCAAGTCCAAGAATCTGCCGAAAAAATTACAATGCAAAATTATATCTCATCAAATTGCCGAGGTAGAAGCAAGATTTAGTCATGTGGAAGAGATTTGATGAAGTACCTTCAAAATATAGTCTGTTTGAAGGTTGTTCTCCAGTCCTTCAACAGATATTGCCTGTCATAAACAATGTTAGTCTGAGTTATGCACTGCCAGACAGTCAGTTTTCGATACCTAGCATGATATAGAAGTATAAAGATGCAGTAGAAGTACTTCCTAGAGGACTCAAATTGAGCGGCCTAGTGAAGATATAAAATAATTCAGAAATGTTATTTATGCACCTTCATGTAAGCATCTACATCAGGGTCTGGAAAAATCCCTGCCAGTTTCTCTAGTTTAATGACTTCCTTCATGCTGTCTTCAAGTTCAAACAAAATATTACTCAATTTGTAACGATTTTAGAGCGTGGTATGGCAAGCAATAAATATGTAGACAAATCACCATTTTTTTGTGACCAAAGTGTGCTTACCAGCTCGATGTCCTGTACCCTGACAACGTGCAGAGAAATCAATTGTTTCCCTCACTGTCATCTCTGCAATATGCAGATCACATTGGCTTATGTAAGCTGATGTTTTTTGAGGAACAAATTCGTCCAGTCTGTATCCGTTATAAGACACTTCCCCTGAAACCTGTAAAAGAGGAATAAAAAAACTTAGGGGAGAGGGAAAAAAAATGAAACTGAAGATGCAAGTAAATCCAGAGAATATAGAGAATGATGCACAAAATTAACTGAGTCATGAAACCTTAAGAGAATGACTTAGTTTTCCAGAGAGTGCTGATAACAATGTGGTTTTGCCACACCCTGGAGGTCCAAGCAATAATGTCATCCTGCAATGAGCAAGAGCAAAGTAAGCAAACATATAACTCAAAAAAAATTTAGAGGATCGAAAGACATTAAATGTCTCAGATTTTAAGATTCTACCTTCCAGGCTTAATAATGCCATTGACATCTTTTAAAATTTTGATCTTTGCTTCTTGCTTTGAACCGAACAGACTGGTGAAACCCTGTTACAAACATAAATAACTTGACAGTCAAGCTAGCTATTTAGACTCTGCCTGTAAGTCGGGGACGTTAATCAATACATAGATATTTACAGAAAGCGCGCTCTTGGTTGTGTTCCAAAGAGTGGGGAGAGGCTTCCCATGAACGACTTCACATTCTGCTTCAACACCAAGATTCTTATATCTCACTTCTACAGTAGGCAACTGTACACCAACTCTGTAAAACACAATACATTACAAATTAGTGTGATAACCTATATGTATATCTAACTTATATGTATAGGTATTGGGTGAGATTTGTTGCACAAGATTAGAAAGAGAGTTGATACGTACATGCATATAGAAGTGGTAACAAAAAGGTTAAATAGCATATGTATATACATGTATACCTGTCAAATCTCTTTCTGATCCTGTGCAGCAATCTCAGGTTATCATTTTCAATGTGTTTGATGAGCTTCTCAATGAACATATGCCGCTCCTCAGCTCCAAGTTTGGTGATATCAACGAGTCGTTTGCCATCTTTGTCATCAAGCAAAGCTGTAGTAACCCTTTCAAAAGTTGGCAATCTGTCAACAGCTGCCCATTGCGGGTCACATTCTTCGTCATCATCGTCTTCATCTTCATCATTGTAATGTATGGCACCACGAAAACTTGAGGTGAAACTTCTAAATGAGGATCTTATGCTTCTGCCAATCTCAGCTAACTCAATTCTCAGCGACTCAATTTCGTCGGCACCTGCCAATTGAGCCATTGTCAACAACTCTTGTCTATCTGTATTCTATACATGCATGTATAAAAGATGGATATACATATAGTCTAACAAGTTGATGAGCCAATGCAATGCGTCAGAAATTAAGTCAGGGCATGTTGTTAAACATGCAGGATATATTGTGAAAAAAAAAAAAAACACGCATGATATATGCTGGTGAAATGGAGAGTTTTTAAGTGATTAGAGATGTTCGATTCCTTTCACATCATTATTAAAAGTTAATTTCAGTTTATCGTTAAATAAATTGAATACCTACCGTATCACCACCGTTGAAGACATACATCGAGAGTTTTAAATTCTATTTTTTAAGATAATAAAAATTAATATCAAACAAAAAGAAACGTTGAATTTTTTTCTTTTTAAAAACTCGAATTTCATTAAAGAATCAAGAAAATATTGGGAGACTACACTGCGCATTCTTCATCATTAGGCAAGAGTATAATTAGAATATTAAGCTAACAACCAGAGTAAACGATGATTCCGTTGGCTTCATTAGACAATATTATAATTAACTCAGGGGCATATACTAACAGGAACATTAAATATTTATTTATAATTAAACTAAATTCACTGGTTTATAGATAATATATTGTACAAGTTTTTCAACTTCCTAACCGGGACATAGCAAACACATGGCATGATCAGCGTCATTGGAGTTGGTATGTCATGTCATCCAAAAATGACAAGCTTTGTCAAACTCAAACATGCTGGTTTATACGTATAAATTAATTGAAAATAAAATGAAAAATTCTAAACTGCTCCGCAATTACATTTTTTAATATTACTTCTCACGTTATTAAAATGAAAATTAATTAAAGCAGCGTGATTCATTCAATGAAGCTAATAACTACCCAAGAGTTGCATCCAATAATTTTTATATATAAATTATTTTAAAATAAAATAAGAAAATTTTAAATACTCCATAATTACATTTTTATTATTACTTCTTGGAGATCAATACAATAAGAGACATAAATATTGTAAATTATATATAGAATTAGCAAATATAAAGTAAATCTAGTAAATTCATACGAGATTATTAATTATTTTAAAAAGTTAATATGGTTTCAATAGAATTTTAGTAAAAAATATTTTATTCATTTAAAAAAATATTTCTTTAATTTAATAAAGAAAAATATTATTCATTAATGAAAAAAAATTATATGGAAAACAAGTGGAATAAGTTTTATTGAATTAGTTTAACCATAAATTCTATATTTATTATAGGACATTTATATACTTTTTTTTCTCATTTTCTATAATAATATCTATTTATTACACAAGTTAATTAAGCACAATTATTTATCTTGATGTGAACCAAGCCAAAACAAAAAAAAAAATTCTTATATTACTAGATACATATATGATATATGAATAAAATTAGATATAATTTTGAGTTTTATATATACTTCATTTAGTTTTAAAGTCCTTACTTATACTTAAAGACTATTTAGGATTGTTGTTGAGAAAGTATAGAAAGATACACAATAACATCATCTTTAAACAACTTTGAAAACTATTAAAACAATTTTTTTTGAAATCTGATTTTGAAAATAAATTTCATCTTTAATAAAAAATCACATGGATTACATAAATGTAAAACTAGCATTGTTAAATTTAAATAAAAATAATAAATATATAAGCTAATAAATATTGTAATGAGTTTTTATTTTATAATTGTAATTTTTTTTGGCGATAACCCTTATATTATTTTACTTATTTTGCCTTTTAATCATAACTTTTGAGGCATAATCTACAAACTTTATGTTTAATTTTGTACTTAATATTGATTTACTAATTTTATATTATATTTGTAAGTTTTCATTTTATTTACCAACAATATATCAATTTATCAATTGTATAGTAATTTACTTGTTTTCTTTCCTTTTATAAATCTTATATTTCAATTCCAAAATTTATGTTTAATTTTACAGTTAGTGTTGATTTATTAACTTTATGTTATATTTATAAGTTTTAGTTTTTTTATTAATAGTACATCAGTTTACTAGTTTTATTTTTCATTTACAAATCTTATGTTTAATTTCTAAAATTTATGTTTTATTTTGCACTTAATATTGATCTACAAGTTTTTGTTATATTTATTGGAAAATATTGTAGTGAGTGAACAATTGAAATTAAATTAATATAAGTAAATAGTAAGAAAACAAGTTGTAGTTAATCGTTGAAGAATAACAAAATAAACAATAGAAAAGAGAAAAGAAAAGCGAAAGCATAAAGACAGTAGGGAGAAAATCAAGTTTTTCAATTTTTCAATTAAAACATTTTTGAACCGAGCTCATACAACATATAAAAATTAAGTAATCTAGAAATTCATACCTTTGATGATCTGAGAAGACGAACGATTGAGAGTTGTAGATCCGTCTCCAAACGATCTTCCAAGTTATGACTCAAGATCGATCAACACTGAACGTATGGGCGTTTGTTTCACCACTCCCAATTGCAACTGGCGTCTCTTAGATGTCTTCTATATTTTTCTCAAAAACCCTGGAATTTTATTATCTCCGTTCTTGGGAGAAAAATACCCTTTTTATAATATCTTATGAAAAACCCTAGTATGTTAGGATTAGGATTCCTATTTTAATTTAAAATATGATTCCTCTTTTAATTTAAATATTTAAATATTTAAATTAAATACTATCTCTCCACTTACGAAAAGTGGAGAGAATGTGTAACTAACTAGGGGACCACCTTGTAAAATATCACAAGCCCCCCTTTTACACTTGAATATAACATACTAGACTTTAACAAATATTATAATTATGATTTTCACCTAATACGCCAGTTTTCTTACTTTTGGGTCCAGTGATGGTGTTGTCAATTAAATGAGCTAACCCGGGGATCATTTGGGAACATACAATAGTGGCTACAATAATTAAATTTGTAATTAAACAAATATAATTATTTAATTCCAATTCTACTCCACTATAAGATTGGAACTGACCTCCATAATTGTATGCTCGAATAATAATTCGCCCAAGCCACATTGATTTCTTTACTGCATAATCTTTTATACCACATCATTAATTAAATCGATATCTCAATTTGTGCAATCGATTTAATTACATCTTGTTCCTTGATACTTACTGGTTTTCTCTAATGATCATTTTCAACATACTAAATATGTTGACACACTCTGGCCAGAGAATTCTATGATCAAGTGCTGAAAACCCATCAAGAGATGTGTCGTACAAATTCTATATTATTAATCTATAACTCCAATACTCATAATTGCCTCCACCAAGATACCGGATAATCTTGACCACAAGTGTGTGTCGTGCCCATTGGTAACTCAAATGGAATAACAATTACAATTATGAAATCATAACTAACTCAAGATTAAGATTACAGTAAAATCAATGCCTATGAGATTTAATAAGTCTGACAGTCATTTCAAGGTTAATTAAATCTCATATGTGATCTTGTTCAATGTAGTCGTACTACATCAATAAATTCATACATGATTAAGACAAACCATTCAATGAATTTATTACAGTCTATACCTAAATAAAGTGCCCAACTTTATTTATCAACTGCGAACATAATTTATTTAATCATAAGATAACTTGTATTTATGTCTTGTGAATCCACATGGTGATCACATAAATACATATAATATGATCAAATGGACTTTACTCAAAATATTAATGCAATTAAGATACTTGAATAAAATACCTCATTTATTTTATTAATCGAAAAATTGTTTATTACAATAAATATATAAATATGCTTTAAAGAGCATATTTTTCCAACAAAGACAACACTGAGGCCTGTTAAGCAATAGTCTCCTTAAAAGCAGTTTACCACCGACTATAATGCTTTTAGGTTCGTTGGTATCTGTTTCCCAAGATACAACGAGAACAAATTATTCTCAAGCAAACACAAATAATTCCGACCAACAACAACAGTGTTGAATCTCGATCAAAACAGAATGTTAGATAAGTGAAAAAAAAATACAAGTGTTTTGTGTGTTTGTTATGTGTAAAACAAAAGATGAACACTTTGCCTCTTATACACATGAGGGTATATAAGCTGTTGAATAAAAATTGAATATTTGTTTTAATTTACTTTTGTAACAACCCTATTGAATTTGAAAAATTCAATTCTATAACGACTCAAAATTTATTCTGTAGCACATGAGAGTATGTAAGCTGCTTTTGATGAAATGTAAAAGGAAAGGAAATAAAAAAAAAAACATGGCCATGCAGGCCGACATTCGCATATGCAGGATGCCTACGAGTTCAACCAAATCGAGTTAGGATTTGCACCCCACCAAATCGGGTTAGGATTTGCACCTCTCCTGCATACGCATGCATGGAAAAAGCCTCTATCCTTAAAATTCTTGCCCATGTATAAATGAGTATATATATATATATAAACACAAATCTTTTAGCTTATTTTTTTCTTGTGGGATAAGTTCCATTTCCTTTCAAATTTCCAACTACAAGGGTGCACTTTGAGAGTCAATTTCTCATTCACCCAAGCATCATTTTGAGTAAATCATAGAGTAGAATCTGAACCTCTCAAGATTTTTCACTTTCATTAAGTGGGTCCTACTGAAAATGCGCCCTCAAAATAGCATACTAATATGCTATTTTTTCAACAATATTTACAAGTTTTTGTTTTATTTACTAATAATAAATTAATTTAATAATTTTATATTAATTTACTCGTTTTACTTTCCATTTACAAGTCTTATGTTTAATTTCTAAAATTTATGTTTTATTTTTCAATTAGTGTTGATTTACAAGTTTTATATTAAATTTATAAGTTTTATATTTGGGTGGGACTATATGCACTCTGAAAATTACTCTGAACACTCTATTACTATGAACACTTATATATTAATATTAAAAAAATAAATTATACTTTGTACACTTTTTAAAATGTCAAAAATGTCCTCACTTAATCCTTTCTAAATTAATTATCTTTATTTACTTTACATTATACACACTCAAAAAAATTCTCTAAACATTCTTTTATTACTAAAACTAAATTATTTGGTTATATGATAAATTTTTCCAATAAATGAAGAATTATAAATAACAAAACAGGAGCAGAAAATTGATTGTCTGGTGTCCAAGTTGATGGCAGAAAGTAGTCTATTAATTGCGAAGATGACAATGTTATATAATTGATAATATGTAGTTGTTTTTGCTTGCGAATTGCAATTCAATTGGGGAGGGTTTTCTAGTAGAACTGAAAGGAAGGTCTTATTACAAATTGAGGGAGCAAACTTAATTGTTTTCGCTGATAGCGTCCTTCCTTGGTCTTTTAATTGTCATCGAGGAAGGGCATACCTCTTCCGTGATATGGAGATGTTGATGCTCTCTAGCATGCACACTGTAAAGGATATATTTGGTTGCTGCTGTAGACAAATTGTTGGCTAAAAATACATTGCTACACATGACAAAAACCAAAATACAAAGGAAAGTTTTTTTCTGAAAAATGGAGGATTGTTGGACAGGTCATAGGTTGTTGAAGAGGTCACACAGGGACTTATTCTTGAAAGTTCGGAGTAATAATATTATTTAGAGAAATAATATTATATATGCTCATAATAAAGTGTCCTTAATAGTAATTAACATCATGAGTATTTTTGTAATAAATTTTTTTATAACAATATGAGTGTTCAGAATAACTTTTAAAGTGCATATAACCCCCTTTTATATTTCATTTACATAATTTATATTTAATTACGTAAGTAATGCTGTAATTTTAATCACATCATCATAAAATGACCCTTGCTTCTCATATTATTAAAATGTAAATTAATTAAAGTAGCATTTGTCATTCAATGAAGCTATAGCTACCCAAGTGTTGCACCCAATAAATTAAGTATTTTTTGATTGGATATGCATCTTAAGTTATTGGGTGCAACTCTTTGGTTGATGTAAGTTACATATGATATAATTTTGATACACTCTAATAACTAAACCAAGGAAAGATTCCATTGATTTCATTAAACATAACAATAAAACTGGTCACTGCATGCTAAGCGACATTTATAAATTAATCATAAACTATTTTGAATTATTGAACAAATTAAGTTTATAAATTACTGAGTTTGTTTCTGAACTCTCCAAGTGTTTGACTCTAGAAGTGCAAATTTGATTATTGTGACAATCTTCCTACAGAGTTGTGTGATAGACAGTTATTAAATAAGAATATATGTGTAATTAAATCTTAACCAAATTTCGTTGTTAATGTACTCCAGCACAATGTCTATAAGCGATGAGCCCATGCTAGATTAAGTAAATTAATTAGCACGGTATATAAATTTGTTTTATGGATAATTTTCTTCTCACTTGCTAGAGTATTTATTCTTGTTACAAAATAAAATTTGAAAATAACGAAATCCTTTTCTGTGACTGGCCAGGTTTTCATATCTCAACTGTCAGTATTTCCGCTAATATCTATTAAGTCAGCCCACAATATTGCTGCTCAATATATTTGTTACTACTTGAAGTCTGCTTTTTATTTTATTTTATTTTTCTAATTACATTACAAGAAATTGATACCTAGACGCAAGGACTCCTGCTTTATGCGTATGAATATTATTTATGAAGAACTGGTGTTTTTAATGACAAATAATAGTGCTAAATTTTTCATCAATAGTGTTATAAATCTAAAATATAAATACAAAGATACTGATGAACATAATTTATATATATATTTTATTTTTAATTATATAATTATTAGTTATTTTTATTTTTATTTTTAATTAATTATATTATTTTATTAAATAGAGAATCAATTGGAGATTTTGGATAAAAAAGCATAGCTCAACTTTGGAAGCATTAAAGATTAGTTGATTTTTGGGAGGCCTTAGACGTGGAAATCAAGCCAAGGAACCGAATTCAGCAAGTTAATTCATCATGCACATGCGGACAAAAGAGAGAAATTGATTTTAGCTTTAAGACGGGACCCGCACTTGGCTTTCATAAGTTAAGAAAGGAATCCTAATGCAAGCTCAATTGGTGAGCACGTGAGGGAGAGCAAAGAAAATTAAGAGGCCAAGCCTTTTGGCTTAAGGAATAACAAGGTCGGTGGCCCATTTTTGGAGAATATAAAAGCCGAACTTTGGCTTTTGCGAGGGGAGCCGCTAGAGAGGAGTGCAGACGCAACTCGGGCAAAGAAGAAGAATAGCGAGAGCAGGAACAATTCAGCTTCCCATGGCTGAATTTATTTCTTTTGTTGTTCCCAACTCAAGTATGTCTAGCTAATTTTCTCATACTTTGGTTAAGGATGAAGCACTATTCAATGAAATAATTATCTTTTTATTTAATTAATTCCCTATATTTGTGCTTTAATGTTTATGGTTTTTGTTTCACATGATTAATTGGATGTTATTAAATCTTTTCATCAATTCTGTCATGCAGTATTGATTGTTAGTATTAATATTCGATTAAATCTATGCTTGAATCTATAAACTCTATACATGATTATCTTTTATTCTATGTTTTTCATTAAATTGTTTACATAGAGTGCTTAGGAAAACTTTGACTCATTATTATTCAATATGTTTACATGGGATTCTTAGATATCATAATATTAATCAGAAAAAGAACCTACAAAAGTTTAATTTTAATTGGGCTTAATTGTTATATTCATGAGATGACATAGATTGATATCGAGTTGTCACTCTAAAATTGGGGATTAATTAATAATTAGATGATTATTAGTTGCATAGTGGTGGATTCTGAAACCTTGGTAATTTTTGTCTTATTGAAATCTCATTTACTTTAATTGTTTTCTTAGTTTAATTAGTTTAATTTCTCTTAAAGACTCAATTTGCTCAACTAGGTTAGAATTAATATTAATTTTAGATTTAAATTAGACTTTTCAATTTATAACAATCCCTATGGGATCGGCGCCGTTATCACTTTTCTATCTCAGATTCGTGTGACTTTGAAAGTATATTAAAATTTTCCCAATAGATACAAATTCGAGTACATCAGATTTCACATTGCAAAATTGATCTGCCAAAAACAATGGCTCTTCTTCCACAAACAAAAACAAGAAAAAGAACACACACAATATATAAATCAACATACACATGGGAGTACGTGCTACATTAACTAGTTTGCATTCTTGTTGGGAAAATGTCTTTCTTTAAAAGCGTATGTGTTTATTTAATTGTAATAAATAATTTTTTGATTAATAAAATAAATGAGATATTTTATTCAAATATCTTAATTGCATTAATATTTTGGGTAAAGTCCATTTGATCATATTATATGTATTTATGTGATCACCATATAGATTGATGAGAATATATAAATACAAGTTATCTTATGATTAAATAAATTATGTTTCGTGATTGATAAATAAAGTTGGGTACTTTATTTAGGTATAGACTGTAATAAATTCATTGAATGATTTGTCTTGATCATATATGAATTTATTAATGTAGTCGACTACATTGAAACGAGGATCACATATGAGATTTAATTAACCTTGTAATAATATGGGACTTATTAAATCTCATAGGCATTGATGTTATTGTAATCTTAATCTTGAGTTAGTTATGATTTCATGATTGTAATTGTTGTTCCATTTGAGTTACCAATGTGCACGACACACACACTTGTAGTCAAGATTACCCAAGATATCTTGGTGGAAGCGATTATGAGTATTGGAGTAATAGATTAATAATATAGAATTTGTACAACACATCTCTTGATGGGTTTTGATTTGATCATAGAATTCTCTGGTTAGAGTGTGTCGACATATTTAATATGTTAAAAATGATCATTAGAAAAACCAGTAAGTATCAAGGAATAAAATATAATTAAATTGATTAGACGGTTGAGATATCAATTTAATTAATGATGTGACACATAGGATTGTGCGGTAAAGAAATCAATGTGGCTTGGGGCGAATTATTGTTCGAACATACAATTATGGAGTCGGAGTTCAATCTTTTAGTGGAGTAGATTTGGAATTAAATAATTGGGCTAGTTTAATTACAAGCTTAATTATTGTAGCCTGATTGTATGTTCCCAAATGATCTCGGGTTAGATCATTTAATTGATTGCATTTCTTCTTGGATTAATATGCAAGATAACTAGCTATTTTGGTTAAAAGCCTAAATATATTATTTAGTGGGAGGCTCCATGTAATGGACTTGTGTATAAGGGGCCTTATGTTATTTTACAAGGTGGGCCCCTATAGGAAAAAGTAAGTAACATAACTTTTATTTTTGGAACCTAGGGTTTCACTAAAAAGAGATATGAAAAGGCTTCTTTTCTCCAAAAAAAAAGAGAAGCAACCACTTTATACAAATCGAGAAAAAGATTTTTTCTCTCTAATGTTGAGAGAAAAAATTTTCTCCTACGATTCTTATTGGTAGTGATAAAGGCACCCACACGTCAATCTGGATCAAAACGAGTCATAACCGGAAGATCATTGGTAGCGGATCGTGATCTAACAGCGTGGTGGTAACGGTCGTGATCGGGAATTTAATTCACTTGGTGGAAAAAGTGAAGATTGTTAATCTTCTCGGATTTTTAAGGTATGCGATTTCTAGATTACAAATTCTTATATATTGTATGAGATCAATGCTAAAAAGCTTTTATAAATAATTAAAAACTGATTTTTAACCAATGAGCTACATCATCTATAAACTTCACTCTAATTTTCTTGAGCTTTGCGGCGGGATCTTTCACATATACCCTCTGCTCGGTGACTCCATGTAGCAATCCAATGCAAAATGGATAATGCTTAATAAACAATCCATTTAGGCAGAAAATGTTTGCTCTTCTCGCACCAAATTTGCATCAACAACTTCAATCAGTCCATCGGTTAAAAGATTCATTTACCCAGGCCCTTATACTAATTTCTCTGGTAAACATTGTTGAAGGAAAATCAGTTTTCTAAATTTTTATAAAAACTTTTAGGACCGATCTCATACAATACATAGGAATTCCCTGAAAGAAAGAACAAGTTTAAGGAGTCAAAAGAGAAAACTAGTGATCTTTGTTGTTGCTTCTAATGACTAAGAAGAAGGATATGACTTATTTGGAGTTCTTGTGGCCTCTTGTAGCTAGACTGAAGGTAAATGGGTTATTGAATCTGGTCACACTTGCCATAAGTGCCTTGATACACATATTTTTACTAGTTATTAGTTATATAATGGTGCTAAAGTGATGATGGGAGATAATCCATCCTGTAAGGTTATTGGTATAGCCTCTATAAAGCTAAAACAATTTGATGGTACAATTAGAGATCTAACTACTGATATGAGACATGTACCTGAGGTTAAAAGGAATTTAATCTCTCTAATTATGCTTGGTAAGGCAGGGTGTACTGTTAGGGTTGAATCCAGTGTCTTGAAGGTTGCTAAAGGGTCTTTGGTGTTGATGAAAAGTGACACGTCAAGTGATTTGTATGCGTTACAAGGTACAACCATTACAAGTAATATAACTGTTGTCGTAAACCAAAGTCAAGATAAGACATTATTGTGGCATCTAATGTTGGGACACATGAGCGAAACACAGGTTGAAAGAACTAGAAAAACTGAGAGCTCTAGGGAATGATAAGATAAATGCACTGGGGTTTTGTGAGGAGTGTATCCTAGGTAATTCCTCAAGAACTATATTCAAACTTCCAAATGATTCTGGGATAGGACCTTGAAATTGATTACCAGCTAAGGACAGATTTACTAGACTTTTAAGGCCACCAATGGCCATTGGAATATAACCTAATAATCGATTTTCTAATAAATCTAAATACATCACAACCTTCAAGTTTTGTATATTTGAAGAAAGGGAACCACTCAATAAATTTGACGACAAGTTTATTTGCAAGGTGTGCTCTAGACTCCACGTCGATGATGGTATTCTAGAAGCTCGTTGGAGTTTAAGTAGAGTTCTCTTAGAGGTATCAAAGTGACCAAGCATTGAGGGATATGTCCTGAAAGCTTATTTTCACCTAACCACAAAAAATTCAATCCTTTGAAGTGGCAAAGATCGTAGGGAATGGATCCTCGCAGATTGTTGCCAATGAGATCTAAAGCTTGCAGCTGCTGTAATCTTCCCACCGATGTTGGAATAGTTCCATTCAAGTCATTGTGCAACAGGCTTAAGAGTGGCCACCGAAATTTCCAATTTCTTGAGGAATGTTGCCCTTGAGTTTGCACTCGTATGCATAAAACTTTTGAAGAGAAGTAGAGAAATTCCAATTGACTGTGGAAGGAGGCCACGCAATGGGTTATAGGCGAAGCTTAAATCTCTTAGATTTCTGCAATTAGTCAAAGAAGATATAAAACTCCACTCTGCTGCAGATGATTCTGTCGTCAAGTAATTATCTGCTAGGTTCAGACTGATGAGGAATTTCAAGTTTCCAAAAGTATTTGGAATGAGGACAAATAAAAAGTTGAGCTCAATTCTAGACTGCTATAAGTGATTTTGATAATTACAAATCAAAAATCCTAAACCAGCAATCAAATCACTATCAACTCGATCTAGTTGGCCATCTAAACAAATAAGATAGCAATCCTTGAACATTAATTAGTGAAATATAAAACTTTATAGAGAAAGATGTAGAAATTCTGATTTTGAAATTTTGTTAATAAAAATACATGTTTAGGGTTTTGAAATGAACTCTAACTAATTAAAAAAATACTCACACATGCTTGAATTATTGAATATCAAATCCAATAAAAAAACTAAACAAAAACAAGAGACAAAAAGACTTATTAATTGAATTATAGCTATGGTAGCCAAGTCTTCACTCCAATTTGCCCACTCCTCTCTTCATTGCATTCTTATTTCCTTTGGAACTGATTCTTCATGTTTTTTCTCCTCTTAGGCATTTAACTTGTTGCATTTATACAGAATTGCTGTCAAATCCTTCTAGGACTATTGAAACTCTTTTTTAATCTCCTTTTTCTTAGAATAATAGGATTATGACCCAAGAAAATAAGTATATGTGGCAAAATAACTACAAAATCAGTTTCTATTGTAGGCCTAACTAACAAATCCGACCAGCCCTTCAAGAATCAATCTTTATGGTCAAATCTGATCCTCAACCATAGTACATGTCAAATATAGCCCAATAAAGTGAATAAAACCTAAAGATTCGTCCAAGAAGCAATCAAAATCCATGAACTCGCAATCTAACTATTTTCACACTAATTTATAACTTTTCTATTCCGTTTTGTTTCTTTGGATTAAAAACTCCTAAAAAACATTAAAAAAACAAACAAAAATTTAAGAAGTTCATGAAAAATATCAAATAATTACAAAACTGATGTGAAATTAAGCACTTATCACGACCCAGCCGCTTACCGAGTACAAAATGGATCAATTATTCGCCAAGACACCCGGAGAATCAATGATATGGCCTTTGAACTCAAGAAGAGCTGATTTAACCGTTACGTTTTTGCATGTTTTTGGCAGTCGTCATAGCTAAGCTACCCATGCAGCAGCGTAACAGTACCATAGGAAATATGTAGAATAATAATAAGCGCAAATCGATCTTCATAGACTTAGCTAATGAAATAAATGCTCGGAAGAAAAAACAGCATTCTTATACATCAGACTCACCAGTCTTCTTCTATATATATATAATGGCTACCTTGTAACGAAAAATACAAGAGCTTATGGTACACCTTATTTCTAAATCATGAGAAGGTGGAAACAAAGGAGACGACCTTGGCTTACCGATAACCACAAAGTTTGCTTCATGAATTTAATTTGTTGCAAAATTTTATCCATTTTCAGGCCCCCTGCTGTCGATGTCTTCACAAAATTTTCATAATAATTTTGCAGTGAGAGCAGAAACATATTTAATACTTCGATCCAGCTACCTTTCCTCAGGGGTAAGTTTACTCCAGATTTTATCGTGACTTGAAAACACCATCATCATAAATATTAATGTCAAATATATTTCTACAAGAATCGTAAAAATTCGTAACAAAGTCCATAACAGTGAGAGCAGTGTATACACTTCTAACAACAACACATTTTCCAAGCTTTGAAGTTCGTTACAATTGGTGCTTTTACAGAGAATTCAAGGTCAAAATTAGGTAAAGATGTAAACCTCATCGTATCCCCTCCTGCAGTGAAGCCAATTGATATACAGCAATCAAGTTCAGAAATTTATGTGCAAATATTAAATATTGAACGAGCATCAAAGTCGAATGACAGAAAATATTGGTTACCCATCCTTCCCACAATAGATGGGACTGTAATTGTAAATGAGGTTGTCCAGCACTTTCTGAGCAGGTGGCCTGTTCAATGACTTCCTAGCCTCACTGCAAACAAAGACACAGAGTCAATGTTAGCCTCAGCTCATTACACTTGTTTAGGTACAATAAAAAGCAAAGCCCTAATTAAATTTCTCCAATAAAACATGCTCCAATGGTGTTCCTAAGTAAGTTTTGGTCATTGAATTGATAAGAACGACTATTAATATGTAATTTCAAATAATTATCTGTTTGCAAAATCAATCATCCTTGTGCATGTGTGCCAATGAGAGTTATTAACAGAGCATTACAATTTATTGATTTCTGCTTTTCCGTCATATATGTTAAAAAAAAGAAGGGCATTTCAGGATAAGTAATAAGCCTTGTTGAGGCAATGCATAAGCTATAGAGGACATTGCCCATTGCAATGTGCAGCAGTGGAATTTTCAATGTAAACCACGAATGCTTTTCTTACAGTTATCGAGAACTAACCTGACAAAAAGTTTGCAACATGTTGAGTCACCAGAATGGCATCCTCCAGTGTGGAACTCCATTGAATCCCCATTCAAAAGCATTTTCTGTAGAACAGTTGGCAGCCTTTTAATCTCTAAAACAGAAACAGTCACATTACTGCAAAATTTATGAACAAAATACCTGGGAGGGAGGAACAGGATGAACACAAAAATGAATTTACACACAAATGCAAACAGAACACAGAGCTAATTAGCAATGCAGTAGCAAACATGTAATGAATACTGAATAGAAAGAAATTTGACTTGATATGTACATGATACAGATGTTCAAGCTTGGCCTGAATTCAACCCAAGCTATGAGAGACAAATAGGCACTGCCAGATAGCTCCACTGCAAGATCTTGAACATCTAGATCTTAGCTCCCCGGTGTTGCTCAAAAGTTTCACCGCAAAAGGTTTGATTAACTTGGGGCACAGCATGAGGACCTCATTTAGACTTCAATTTAACAATTGAATATGTAAAAGGCAAATCAAGACAAGGTGACTGAGTACTACAACAATATTTCAGCTACTAATTGAAAATACAAGGCTGCTTCCTTCCCAAACACTGTTTCATCATTCTTGATATTGCAATTAAAATCACAAAAAGCTCCTGGTTGATGATTTTTATTTGCACGTGAAGTAGCTTGTATACGAGGAATCTTATAGCAAAGAAACTACAGGAACATTAATTTGAAAGGAAACTTTTTACAATTCATGCCTCTGCAATTTGTTTATTTAACATAATTGACTTCTGTTTACCAAACAAATCATTTGAATGTGAACTTCCAGATGTTAGAACTCATACTAAAATGCCTTCCATTAAGCTAAGCACCATACAGCATGGATGCATTGTATAAATTTGAAGTGAAATTAATCTCCACATTAAAACAGTACATATTCAGAAGGGTTGACTGATTATGAAACACTTCCATGCATCTGTTAACCGAAATAATAAATAATTTTGCAAGCACAGCCGAGCACGATGCAAATCACTTTCAAGTTGATACCTCCGGATGCCATTGGAAGCCAGTAACAGGATAGTCATAAGCTTGCACTGTAGAGACATAGACCTGATAATTATTAATAACAGATGTTAAGAGTAACATTGCATAAGAATACAATATAATTTAAAGCATTCTTGCAAATTCTGACAGTATATTAATTTAAATATAAAGGGAATATCTATGCACTGTACCTTATTATCTATATCCTCGCTTGTTGCCAAGATCCTAAAAAATTTAGATAGATCTAGATTCTCCTGCATCCTTTCAGGTGAAATGCCATACTGTTGCAACGGTACACCATAAATTTTAGATCAACTACTGATTTACAGAAGCATTCGTACTGCCTACTTTTACAATCCATCATTTCCCAAATTCTAAGTCCAATGTTCTAAAAGCATAAATTGAAGCAAAAGCCAATTAGAATGGAATTCTTCCATGACCATGAAACAAAAAAGATCACAATAAAGCAAAATTACCATATAAGCCTGCATCTTACACTTGACTCTTTCATCAAACAAAGAATATTCATGAGTAACACAATTATTTTCATTAAACAGTCTCTCTGATAGTTGTTCGTCAAAGGATAGCATATTGTTAGCCCACTTTACGGTAATACGCAAAACCTGGGGGCGAAAGACAGATCAACTTTAGTTGTAAAGAATATAATGGATTTTAGACTTCAAAAATCCTTCCTTGCTTCATGTACTTCAATTTAAAAATCAAATCAAGAAAAAAAATATCTATACTTTATTTTTTAACATTAAAGTAGTTTTCTATGTATGAGCACTTGCAGCACAAGCCACTAGAACATTTCAGCCTGAAGAAATCACGTGGGATGAATTATCCAATCAAGTGACTGCCGAAGATGTGGGATCATGCAAACAGGCCACTGAATCTAACAATAAAAATATGCTGGTTTTAGAATACAAAGCTTAAGTCATTTTCAAGTAATTGAATCTGGATATGGAAATGCAAAGCAAAATAAGCAATAATGAAAACAGGTCTCTTACAATGTGCTTCTGCATAACAAGGCAATCCGTACTCAACTTTTTAAGCAACTCCGGCGCAAATCTGCAAAAAGCATCAGGTTATGAAAGTGTGACTTGAGCAATTAATAACTAATTATTCTGATGATGTCATATAAGACACACCAATAACAAACAAACATGTCATTTTTTTATTCTTTTTGAAACTGAACATATCACAATTAATCTGTGCAAAAATATAAAAGGTGTTGAATTATTTTATTACGTTTTTCACTATGGCACGACAAAACTATCTACAAATTTATAACTGGTTAAACATCAAGGATGTGCTTTGACTAGCCATAAGGCAAGTTTCCTAAATACACTGCCTTTTGGAAAAATAATAATAATAACAATATACAAGGCATCAGAAATGCTAAAATGAAGATTCTATCTCATGTGATGTGAAACTTAAACTTTATAATACAGCCATGAGAAACGATCTTGCTACCAAATACCAATCCCTTCATTATTCTACATTTTATTACTTTTCAAGAAATGGTATTACAAGTTCCATTGAATTGTATGATTGTTCTTTCCTGCTCTTCTTCTTCCAATTGTCTCTATTTCTTTTCATCTTCTTTCTTTCTAGATGTTTGCATAAATCTTTCTTAAAAAGATGAATTACGTTTCTTTCAGTTCATGTCTTGTTACAAATGCTGGGAAGCAATTACTCAATCCACAAATATTGTTCATGGAAATTGATCGCCAGCACAGGACAGCCTGACAGCAAGTGAGCAAAGTTGTTAGGATAGGAAGTCTTCAAAGAGGACCATTACATGTGAAGGGATGCTATAATCATTAATTGTAATTTCATTAAAAAAATAGAAAGAAGTAAAATATTATGTACCTTTGAAACATGGTTCCTTCAATTTTAGAGTTTTTGTTGAATTTAAGGGTAGATGCCTGATCTGCTCCATTAAATCTTTCAAGAATGTTTCTGTCCTATTATCAAGGTAACAAACCGATGCATTCTTAAAATCACACTTTATTGAAATATTCCAAGGATCCTAATGATAGAAAGAAGATTTCACTCAATTCAACAATGAAGTTTCTAGAAATAGACAGGATGAATCATCAAAACAAGAGATGTAAAATCGCATAGGTTTGCCCAATTATAGGCTGGGTGATAAAATGATGGGTTTTTAAGTTAGGATAGAAATGATCTTGATTCTAGCAAATTGAAAGAGGAAGAAAAAATGATATGCATGCCCACTTTAGATGCAATGCAAAATTCCTCTTTCATCAAAAGCCACCTTAAGTGTCAAGCTACTAGTAATATGCCAAAAGGAATATCATCACAAATTTCTCAGTAAGCAGTAATATTGGAACATTCTCATGTGCAGGAGATAAATTAAAAGCATTCACTCAAGCTATCAGAAAATTTAGAGAAGTGCGTAATTATGATACATCCTTCATTAAACCTTAGAAACCAAATTGAAATTGAATACCAGGACATTAATCAAGACATAGAAGTTGACTAACCAGGTAAAAAATAGGTGATTAAAACCTAAGATGAGTATATTTCAAAAGGGTGGATTACACGTATACAAATCAGAAGATTAGATTAACCATAGACAAAATCAAAAAAGAGAGAAATTACCTTGCTGATAATCATTGATATAAGTTCAAAGCCTAAGCAAATGGCATATAGAGGGAAATGTTCTCCGCATCGTTCTTCTCTAAAATTTTCTGCAAGAAACAGAAAAGAATAGGCATAAAATTAGTGAAGATATCTTACAGTTTGAAATTCAATAAGTAGAAATATTCCATTTACTTGCTTAATGCGATTGAAAATGTAAAAAAACAAGTTTAAGCGATAATACAATCAAAGACAACTATCACATAAGCAAGATTTATAATAACCACACAGAATATTATGTATGTACTAAGAACTCATAGAATGTACAATTTTCTTTTGGGTAAGAAACTCAAAAATGTATTAATGAAGAAGATTTAAAACTGATAGCGGACGAGCTGTCCACTAAGAATACAAAAACTAAGCGTATACAACATACACTTAAGTGTTGGCCATAAAGAGCTAGGGAAATCATAATTCACTTGAGAGCCTCCCAATATCATCAAGAGTGGCTTGTGTTACTTTTGTAGTGCCTTGGGGACATGAATAGAGATTTATTCAAAATAAGAACACTTGATGTGCTTTTCGCAAAAGCACTTAACAAAATTTTTAAAAACCACTTTTGGATATAAAAGAGCAAACACTTTAAGTGCTTTTTCAAAAATTATTTAACAATTCCTTTTGATAAAACACTTTAAAATATTACGGAGAAAATGTAATTTTACCCGAAAGTATAGCATTTTTGGATTTAAGCACTCAAAGTACTTTTTGGCAGAAACAAAATATAAAGTAAAATAAAAATAACAGGAGTCGGAAAGCAATTAGAAGAGAGAGATAATAGAAGTAATATTTCGAGAAGCATTTAAGCAATTATGTTCCCCAAAAAAAAAAAAAAATTTCAGGTAAAATCATTATACTCAGTGACACTCCATGAGGAAACAGAGTCATTGGCAAATATACATTTTGCTTGCATATTAGATTAGATTAGATAGAGATTTGGACTCAATCAATTATAGATTATAATTTTATGTTTTGTGCTTGATGTACCATGGTTCAGACACAGTGGTGGTACAAAATGAATAAGATAAACAAATTAAACAAAATTACAAGGTCAAATAATTAAATCTAAATGCAATGCATATTAATTAAAATTATTTGTTAAATATGTACTCTCATATTACTAATCATTAATGTTATTGATTAATTAAGATTATTTAAATAAAATTAAAAAATAGTAACTTAAATTTATTATTAAATTGATGGGTATTAAATTAAAGTTAGAAAAGTTAATGATTAAATATTTAAAATTTTAGCAAAATAAAATAATAAAATTTGATGTTAATTAACTACGAAATAAAAATTATGATTATATTTTTATTAAATTTTTTTATTTTTATTTTTTTGGTACTACCAAGGATACCAATAAACTCATGATTAAAATGAAAATAAAGCGATAGGCATAAAGATAGTTCCATCAATGCGGGCCGCGGAATTAGGCACCCATATTTGTTATGGGCTGCCACTAAAAAGGATGGGCCAAGCGTAATAGTCCTTTTGTACCACCACATCACGTGTTATCCCATGCACCAATAACTGCTTTTTCCTTTCATGGATTGCTTCGTGCCGCTTCCACACAAAAAGCGATTTTCAACTCCCGTATGTAAACATATCAAAATGGAGGAATAATTACCTTGAAAATCTTTTCAACAATCTGGAAGTACAAGCCCTTCTTAGCCCATCCGCCAGTCAACAATACACCATTTACCAATTTCAGCTTCTGCAACAAGCAACGCAGCGATCTCAGCTTTCACGACATCGAACAAAATAGCTAAACAAAACTTAATTTCATATTTTTATTGACTTAACTTTAATTCATTAGTTATTTATTTATTTATCACCTCAAAAAGAATCTCTTCAGGCTCGTTATAAATAAGAGGAATGACACGTGCACCGGCCGATTCAACGAACTTCACGTAGGACGCCGCAATGTACGACGCGTTCTTCGAGTTATTCAATCTTCCAGAGGCGCCGTCACCTGGATGACTTAGGATTCCAATCACTGGCCGGTTGTTTAATCTACGATCGGTTGCGGCAGGGGAGCGAGGCACCGAGACATTGTTTCGCTGCTGACTCGGTAAAAGAATCGTTGAATGAGGTTTAGAGTTATTAAGTCGTTTGAACAGATAGAGATATATCGAAATCCAGATGTAGTTCCACGCGTCGGAAGGAGAGGGAGAAGAGGAGGAAACGGGGTGGTTTTGGGAGGTTGTGGCGGGGGGAGAATCGGAATTGGGGAATAAAGTGGGGGGCATTTTAGGGATAATGATCGAAGGGATGGGAGCTTGTGAGTGGAGGAAGGGGACACTGCTTGGCTAAGCTTTTTACCTCACGTGAAGGAAATGATTCAAATGAAGGAAAAAGAGGATGATAATTACTACTTTCGCCTATAAAAATGATTGACAAAATTATATTTATTTTTCTTCCAATGCTTTCAGATTAATACAGATGTTGCATGAAGTTTCGAGAAGTGACAAATATCTCCCAAAATGTATAGACGGTTAGCCTGGTAGTTAGTACGTTAGAATTTAGAGAAGACTGTTAAATGACCAGAGAAATTTATTGAAGTGACTTTCAAATAGGATCAGTTTTATGAAAAAAAAAAAAAAGAAAAAAACTTCAACTGAATTTTAACAGAACAGGAGCTTTCCATATCCGACTGAGAGTGGGATGGGATGCCCTCACCAAAAGTGAGTGTATGGGTTCGATTCTATTCTAGGAATTCCTAGTCTCTCCGATTAAAAATTAAGCAAAGATAAGCGCCATAAAAGATTTCGTCTAAAGGTCGTCTTGGTAGGTGTGTGATGTTGAAGGAAAAAAAAAAATTTCCATTTCTTTGTTTTGTTTTTTCCAGAAGAACATCACTGCCTTCACTTCCATTGCAGAGCAGAATGGTTTTGTGCATTTGTCTTTCTAGTAAAATTATTGATCATCCATTCAAACAAAAAAGAAAAAGAAAAAAGAAAAATAATATTACTCATCTCGACATCTTTGGAAAAGAAAAGTATCGGGCAACAAAATGATGTTATATGTCTCATATTTTTACCAAATACACATACTGTCATTAATAGGAGAGCTTTGTAATACAAAATTTATAATTCCACACAAAAGCATTTTCCATTAAAAAGAAAATACAATAAGCTTAAAGGGCAAACTCCATATCAAAAAATACGTACAGAAGTGTGATGAAAACAAAGATTTGTCTAAACTACAGCCTAGCTACATATGCAGAAGCAAGTTAATGTACTGTGCCTAGGCCTATCAATAAGTTGATAAAAGAACACAGCCCCCCCATCAGAAATCACTTGAATTTCCACTTTCTGAAATCAACACAAGCAGAAATTGGAATAGATAATTGTACCATCAGTCGTCAGTCTTTATCTCAAATTTCCTTCTCACTGATTTTTGTCCCTAATGATATGCCGTCAATAGTTCATGGGGGAGAACTATGACAAGAGCAAAGTAATTCTAGTGCGAATTTCTCAACAAATACCTGGACTATGTTGTAGTAGTTTGACTTAGATTGATAATCTCCTTCAACAATCGATGGACAGAAGCCTTTACTTCATCTGACACTGCCAGTTGAGGAGGTACAGACTCCAAAGCATACAAAGTGATAACCCTCATAATGACATCCAATTTCAAATCCTTGTTCTGACGATTCCAGCTTTCATTTGCAAAGTTGCAAGAGTCTTTTAGCACACATTTGCAACATACCTGAAATTATTGCAAAAATGAGGAAGCTTAATAACAAAGTTCTACTGAGATAAGCAGGCAGTTAATAACCATGGAAGCAAAAAGCAAAGGGGATTTCATAAAAAAAATGTACTGAACATGCAGATGTAGTTAATGACTGGAACATAGAAGATTCACAGACATATTAGCTTACAGTGTCTTCTTCAATTTCAAAATAATGGCGCAATTGTTTAGCAAGAAAAACATGCTTCCTTGAAACGGAAGGACAGCCAGAGAGAGCCACCTTTTTCAAGTCACTGCCAGACAACCATCTGCAAATCCAAAATACAGGTTATTATTTACAGTATAATTCCTCGCAAAGAAGTAAGTAGAATTAGAACAGGCATTCTGAGTTGAATAAAAAAGACTAATATAACAAGTCAAACATCTGTCATATTTTACCATAACATTGGATTAGTAAATACTTGTACAATCTATTTTATTATCACATGCAATTGTGCTGCATCAGCAATATTTGCAGCTGAATAAAGTTTGTAAACTAGCATTGCATCATTAATCATTCTGTTTCTGAGATAAACACATGCTGCATACTGCATATCATTTTTAGTTTGAACCAACAGTTTCCTATTACTTTAATTTAACCCCACAGGTCCATAAATGCTTTAAATCTAATACCTTATCATATTCAATGCAGAGACTGATACCCTCACACCTATGGCTAATAAATCTTAGGTTAGCCATTGCTCAGATTGATATTCCTAGTTCTAACTGCTTCAAGAGGGCATTTCAGCACACACAATGCTTTGTTCTTCTATCCTTTGTTTCTAATTTCTGAAAAGAAGTGAAAACCTAAACAAACCTATTTTTATCATTCTTAACATTATTCTTCCATCTCATTTATATGGAGAGCAGTCCCCCCAATGAATCTAAGCATTTTCACCAAAATGAAACCAGTAAACAAGAAATATTCTAAATATACCAATGACCTATTACAATTTATATCCAGAGCATAATTAGTTCGCCCTCGTAAGCCCATAATGATTTCCAAACTCAAAACATTCAGCTCAATGTTAATCTCCATTGCAAATTTCAATTAACATAACTTCATAAATCATTACCTAATACAGGCATAATTATCAAAGTCAAAATACAATGATTGAATAGACACCAATTACAATTCACCTCATGCGGTACCATAAACTATAAAGCAAAAGCCCTTACTCACTGAGACTAATGTAACTAATTAGCTTTCAATAGTTTTTCCTTTTTGTAAACCAGTACCATAAAGTTAAAATCTCACGGTCGTTCCTTCTTTTTGTCATTTCCTCAAAACTCTAAATAGACCACAAATAACAACCAAACATTCAAAGCACATTTAACAGAATTTTTGGCACTTGCAAAAGCATTCTTATATTCGTATTGTATATTTGATGAACTAGACAGGAATGCTTTTCCTTTTCTTTTTTTTTTCTCATTTCCCCCTCAAAACCACTTGATAAGAAAACCAGGGAAAAATCAACTTTTTAGGTTGTAAAGCACTTGAACTGCAATTTGAAGCTTCAGTTAATGGTTGTTTTATGAGAAAGTTTAGCTAATGCTAGTATAAAAACCACTTCCAGTCATAACAGCTTACAATTAAAGCACCAAAATTTCTTTCATGACAATCAATACATAAACAAACAAATAAAACAACAATAACCCAACAAAAGAATCATCTTACTTTGCAAGTTCTTGACGGTCCTTGGCAAACTGCTGTGCCGCAAACTTAACAAAATCTCTGGCATAACTATCATTAAAACGACTAAAATCCAACATCTTCCAATTATCAGATAAAAAGTTCGCTTTCTTGAAGTACCCTTCTTTATATAAATGACTCACAAACATCTCCATTTCCGGTGAAAGCTCCTTGAGAACACTTTGCCTCATTTTTTCTCTCGTCCCCTTTTTCTCTGCTTTTAATCGCCTCTCATTAACAAACAACGAGTACAACCCCAATCTCTTCACAGTCTTCGCTTCCTCTTTCTTCACATTCTTAGTTTCCTCTCCTGCCACATTCACTTTCACATTTTCATTTGTATTTGAATCTTTTTTAACTTTTTCATTAGCTCTCAGATTTCTAACCTCCAGCTCCAATTCTTTCAGCCCTTTCTTCAACTCATCGTTGCTGTTGCTTTCGTTATCGCTTTCAGCTTTTTCCCGTGATCCTATTACCTCTTCGAAAAGAACCGAAAGGGGTTTCTTGTTCTTGTTTTTGTTATGGGTTGCTTGTGAAGAGGATGAAGCTAGGGTTCTGGCGATGATTGAAAGAATTGAGTGAGATTTGTGGGGAATGTGAGGAGGGTTCTTGGCTCTGATTCTGAAGAAGACAGACATCGCCACAGAACTGTCTGGGGTTTAGGATTTAGGCGAGATTTTAGACAAAAACTAAAATTAATTGAAATGAAATTTGGGAGGAGATGAACGTGGGCTGGGTCACAGCTCAGGGAAATAGGCTGGGGCGAGGTCTAATTTTTTTTTTTTAAAACTCATTAAGCATCAAATTTTTGTATTACATAAATATTTACAATTATTATAATAACAGATCATTACATTAATATTCATAATAAAATATATAACATAGAATTTATATTATTATATTTTTATTATATGAAATATATGTTCATTTAAATATGTTTATAGAGGAGGAATGTCTCTACTCTATTCACAGGAGGAGAGATATCTACTATACTCTATCACACATTTCGAGGAAATAATCTCCATCTGATTATGTTTAATTGAGAAAAATTGAGTTTATAAAACTCGAATCATTTCCTCACAGTCAAGTAGTCATACTTGACTTTAAGAACAATGGTTACCAGCCCCATTTAATCATATTTTGGATAAAAAATGATCCAAATATAAAGCGTTTGGGTGAATAAAATGAGCATCATATCACTTGGTGATATATAGAGAGACAAACATTTCGCACGGACTACAATAACAGATCGATCCGAGATTTTGGACGGTCGCAGGCACAATTCTTAAACAGGCAAATATAATTAATAATTAGTTTGAGTCGTCAGTGCTGTGGAATTATGAGCATCACCATCAACGTTTTTGTTATCTTCTTCAACCTTCAGTTTCAAGCTATTAACAGCAACAGCATGGGCGTCAATGTCATTTTCTTCTTATCTGCAACTGTGAGCACATTATTGATTTGTGGATACCTTCCCTTGCTGCCTGATGGTCTTGGGGGCTTACCGCATTTTCTGATTTAAAAATATATATATATATATATATATAACTATAATCTTGCAAAGATAAGATCATTAACAATCAAATGAAAATCAGAAATGAACAAAATCAACTTTACATTATTTTCACAGCTTTTTGTGAGTGGGATTTGGCGGTGGATATGGGCAAAGATAGCCTGTTTGTTAGCATGAAATCGCTGCTTGCTAGAGCCATGAGCAAATGATTCTTTCGTTCTTCCCTTTTTTTTTTTTTCCCTTTTTTGGGTGTATTGTCCGTAAAGAAAGTTTTTGCTCAACAACTCTTGAGACTCGAGTGAAAGGGAGCAAGTTGTGGGTGTGTTGAGCCGAAGCCAGTGTGAGATCTATACGCCAAAAAGCCAACTCTGTAGGTATTTTGAATAGCCAAAGTCATTGCAACTCTCCCTTTTAAATTCATTATCCACCCAGCCACCTTTTTTTTTTTTTTTGGGGGTTACACTACCTATTGTCTTTGCTCACTTCATCATGCTAACGTACCTCATGTCTTTGCTCAAGTTCATCATGCTATCGTTTTTAAAATATTGCATCTATCAGCGCAGAATTTTTGTAGTCCTAGAGGCTAGCCTAATGTTGGTTGAGGCTTGCACTACAGCCATGTATCATAACAAAAAAGATAAAAAAAAAATTACTTCCACAATACAATACACTAGAAGTTACTCAAAATCTCAACCTCAATAATAAAACGAGAATATGACCATTCCGGCCAAAGAATGGATGTCAACTTCGCAAATCGCAATGGCAAACCATTATTTTCTTTAAACTGGACTTTTCTTTTACAAAAAAACTAGTTGAAAATTAAAAATATGGTGTTGGATCACAATGTTTCACGTGGCAGTCAACTACTTTGCAATGTGTTATGTTAATTTATATGCTCAAAATTCACCTGTTATATTTTTGAAAGGCATGGTATTTATAAATGAAGACCAAATAGCAAGTCTTTGGAATTTGAAAACAATTTTTGGCAATAGACAATGAAAAATTTTGTTTTTGTTGACTATTCACCGTCGATTGTTGTCTTAAAAGTTGATTCCAATCCCATGTGCCATATCACTTACTGTTTTATTTTATTTTATAAAAAAAAAATCAAGTTGAAACATGCACTTCAAAGACTAAAGCTTTATAATCAATTCATTTGAAACTTCTAATTTTAAACGAAGTATAGAAAGATCACATTTCAAGTGTTTGCATTCCCTTCATATTAAGAAAACTCTCTCCTTTATATAACAAAATGCTTTTCAGGCTGTTGATGCTCATCATAAGGTATCCAGAAGTTTTAAGTTCTCTTAGTGCCCCAACAAAAATGGAAATGCAAAATTTCAGTGAAACACAGAGAGGGGCAGGGCATGCACCTGGAATGTTTAATTAGTGAAGTGTAACACGACAGATCCATCACACGCTCACTTGCCCATGTGTGTTAATATATGGCTGATCAGGGTTTGCTTCCTTCCTGTAGTGGAAAGGTTGTGTGCCATCAAGTAAAGCTTCAACTCTTGCACCGTCAATTCCTTTAACTGTAAAACACAGTCAATAAAAAATGAGATTAAATATCATTAAAATTATTTGAGCAATAACCAACCCAAGTTTCTCTTGAATCATGAATCTACATAGACTGATATGCATCTCTTTCATTATCATACTGGGCATAACTTTTCTAAATAAAAATGTGCCAAAATTGCCAATATATCTTCATTTTTTATCTCCAGAAGAAATTAAATGTTCAAATACTCAACCCATTTGTCCCCGTTGGAATCTCAAATTACATTTGTTGGCGAAAGAATAAAGGCGCTGATATTGGAAATTGACAATGTCTCTCAAATTATCTTCTCAAACACAAAACAAAACTCTCATGCACAGAGCAGAAAACAAAACTTTGAGATGGAATAAGTGAAAGCAACATTTAGTCCAACCTTTCCCTTGTCAGCAAGGTCAGCCCAATCATAATTCGCACACTCCTTTGCAGCATTTTCAGTAGCTGCTTTCCGTTTTCTGGAGGCGTCGCTCTCTTTAACATCACCTTCCTCATCATAGTTATCCCCATAAACAGAAAGCTTGAATTCCTCTATTGCTTTAACAACTCCAGGCCTGCAGGTCGCACATGTGAATAATTTGCTGAGTTCATTCATCAATCAAGATCAAAATCTGAAGCACAAAATAAAAGCAAGAGCATTTAAAACTAAACCAAAAGTTTGTACTTACCTGGCCATTCCTTCTTCATCAGGAACTGTTTCATCTTTGATTTCTGGCATGTCATCTTCTTCTAGAGCTAAGGCTTGCAATACTGCATAATGCCTCTGCAAAGCTGCAGGGATTTATTCAGTTACATAATGACATGGAATAACTTCAAAAATTTTAAATTGAACAGACATTTTTTTCAACCCCATGTGTGCCTTCGAGTACAGAAGTCAACCTATATCACAATGCATTATGAAAATTGCTTATTTTATAAGAGCAAAGTGATTTTCATCTCTGAAATTAAGGTGGGGTTCCACTTGTATGCACAAGCTCACAATTAGAAACCATTACATGATAAGCTGCTTTTTGAAGATGGCTTATACCAAACCTTAGCACTAACAGGCATTCCATAAGTTACTACATATTACCATATAGCAAATTACAACTTACAAGGATTAGCAAATTGGCAGACTGAAAAATCTTTCAAGTCAATACGCTTCATCAAAGCAGCAGCCTTTTTAACTTCATCATCTGATGCCCGAGGAACAGCATCCATATCCGAATGAAGCTGCAAATACCATTAATTACATCAGTGAGACTATAAGATAATCTATTCATTTTAACTCGGGCATCTTTCTTGCCTCTTCAACGGGTCTGATGTCATCAGAATATGGAAGATATATCATGTGCATTCCCGGTGGCTCAACCTGACCACCAGCTCTAACAATCTCATCCTATGAAGATTCAAAAGAGATAAATAGCCTCAGTAATAAGTGGTAAATTAAACACATTAAATACCACTGAAATAAGCAATATAAATACCACAAGAATTTTCATTTTGGAAGAACATATAGTTTGTTCATTTGGACAAATCAAGAACTGAAAAGTGATTTTTCCTCCATCATAATAAGCAAATATCAAAATCTTATTATATATATCAGAAGCGGACGGTGCTGCTACTGTTGGCAGCAAACTCACTCTAGGGAAAAACATATTAGTAGCTCATATGCCATGGAAAGGTTACAATTTTCAGGATCGGTACTTATTAGTGAATGTCAGATACTGTATATAGAGATATTTATACCTCTTTTTACAAACGGAAATATGAAATTCAGAATCATGTGACAAGACAAGGTCCTTAAAGGATTACTAATAAAATGCCGCATCAAAAAGCCTGGTTACTTTCCAATTTCAACAAAAATGGAATCATGATGCTAGGATCTTGGGCAGAGGCAGTCGATATTTTAATCCGTAAATTAACACCTCGGGCAGCTAAAGAATCATCATATGCACCAGAAGATAGATTATTAGAAGCTGTACTTGGCATTCAGAAATCCACTTCGAAGGAAACTTGCCTAAAACTATCTCTAGGCGGTAGGGGTTGCATTATTGCTGTGGGATGGGTCCAGAAAAGGTGGAATTCTAGTTATAATCCAGAAACAATGTGTATATATTCACAGGAACGTAGGTGATAAAGTAGTTGGAAGTGACACAGGGCTGAACCGAGACAAAAACATAGAGTTCATCTAATTAGGTCCAGACCTTTTTAAGGGGAACATTTAAATAAGGTTAATCCTCAAACAATACCAACACATATACTACATTGTCTTTCCATGGCATTTAGCCGTAGGCACCCCAGGGCCAATGTTCAATAAAAATGCAAGAACAACCAGAAAACACTTAGCGATGAGTCAAATACAATTGAACGGCAGTTAAGTTATCAGAGAAGCTTGCCTTATCCAAAAAATAAATAAATAAATCACACGTCTTCCAGAATTATCCAGTCATGTGAAAAATAGAATAAGTTCTACAAATGTGTATCAAAGGTCTTACTTGAGCAACAAGGGCAACCAACCGGGGATTAGATGGATTGCCATAAAATGCAACTGCAAAACTGCAAGGAAACAATAAAGTCTTCAAAAGCTATACAACTATATGTTGTAATTGTCTGAGTACCACTTTGATTGCCAAACAGCAACAATACAAGACTAATAAGAACATGGCCGTCATAATACTTCCAGAAAAATCAGGTGGTTCAAAAAAAAAGGGTAGAATGAAAACAACTAGAGGAATTTCCATTAAAGAACTTCATGAATATCAATAAATGAATTTAAGATATTTTTCAAACTCCCACCACATGATCATAAAATGTACACCAACAAAAATCACTGTGATTCAAAAAACATTGACAAGAACTGTCACAGGCATGATCATACAAAAGAAGGAATTTCCAGATATCATACAATGTCTTTGTATCAAGAAAATGGTTTTGAGAGTAACACATAAGATAGATGGGATAACAATTTTAAGCCATATATACTAATACAGACAACATAACATATAACCAGTTAAATTTCATAAATGTAATAATATAAGATTACTGAAAATGGAGGATAAAGCACTAACCGCTTAAGCCGTAACATGGATCTATGGAGGGCTATAAAAATGCAAGTACTTCCGACCACTTCCTGCATAAACCAATGAAAAAAAAAGGAGTAAGCTAATATAAGGACAACGAGCCATCAACAACTAAATGATGAAACAAGCATTAACTTCAGCAAAATAATTTTAGTACATTGTAGCAAAAGAACTAAGCAACCTTGTCACTAGGAAAACAAATGTTGATGGCCTCAAGTTGTGATAATCTTTTAAGTAGCTTAATGGCTTGAACCCATGGAGACGAAGATGTCCCGTTGAAACTCTTTTGATCTCAGATAGTTCCTGAACTGAAAACTTGATATTCTCGCTAAAATTCCAAGAAGAGAATTAAATAATAACATGAACAATTAGGAATTGCAAAATATGAACAGTTTCTAGGTGATAAAGCTACATGACATCATCTGATGAGCCAACAAATGAACCAACGTGGATAACATTTTATTCTCTGAATCATGCTAGTTTGCAGCCCTTAATTCTATGCCAGATGGGTTAAACTCACTGCAAGACTACTTTTACTGATTCTCATCATAGCCAAAGCCATGCATTTGTTCAGTCAAAAAAGAAGTTTGCGTTTAGAGCACCATAATAAAGAACAAAAAAGTCTTGATTATCCTATAAAGGTAAAAATATAAAGCACAGAATAGGTACAATACAGACAAATTTTGAACCTAGAAAACAGAGAACTGATAAAAGAAACAGAAGGGGGCAGTGTTAGCTGAGGATGTGAAGGAGAGATCTTCCACAAAAATATTGACTATGATGTACAGTAGAACCTAAATATGCTAACCCTTTGTAAGGCTGAAAGCGTTTTGCAGGTTCTTGCATTAATGCACCAGTATCCGCACAGATGAAAGATCTTTCAGTCTGTAGAAAATCAAATATAATCATATAACAAGTAGGTAAACCCCATAATAAGCTAAATACTTACCCTAATGATTTTCAATTAAAATAACTGTTTGACATTTAAAAATTAAAAAGAGAGAGAGAACAAAAAGGAAACCTTGATGTGTGACACATTACAATACAACCATATGTCTGCAAAAATGCAACCAGCCATCATAATCTAATAATGGGAATCACCTTTAAGGGACGATTTGTGACAGAATCCAGCCAGGTAATTGCCCCTGTAAAGCAAAAGCACAGAAACAGGTGACCATCTTAAAAGACCACATGCAGAAGCCTAAAAGAGAGCAATGAACCCTATCTACCTGGAACAGTTGGACGAATTAAAGCATATGTATTCAATTCAATCGACAGTCCATTGGCAATTATAAATGATATTCTTTTAACAATGCGCTTTGAGAACATTCGCTTTCTCAGCTGATCCTTCATATCTTCCAATCTAAAATCAAATACATATTTCACATGTTAAATGATGTCAAGGACAGCTTAATTCACTAAAGAATTGGTTATGCTGTATTGTCTGATTCAAGTTTTAAAATCATAACATGGCCACGAATATCCATCTCCGGACGAGGGGAACTAAAGATAAATCCCATTTCCGAATACAGCCCAAATACATTGCCTTTGACTCTCGGAAAAAACAATCTCCTTCAACTCTCAAACAAAAAACTATAATAATAATTAGCTTTAGACATCAGAAAGCATACAAGAGTTGCAGAAATGGCCATTGAGGGGTCTAAAACACCTGTTGCAAAATGTCAGCACGAAGATCTGTTGCTAGCTGCACCCAAGGAGTTTGAGACTATATAACATGACAATAATACTATAACTACCAAGAGAAGCATACCGTTACTCTTCCCTCAAAACGGGCAAACTAACCATAATTGACATTATAGATGTCTCCCATATCTCATTTGAACTCATGGACCTTTTTTCAGTTATAAACAGCATCATGGTTACATCTTCATAAATTTGACAGTCAATTGCCAAAATTCACATCAGCACGAGTGCTTGATATTCATCCAGGTTAAATTACTAGTACTTAAGAATTTAAAGAAACAGTTGGTTAATTATTTCCTTATAATGTTTTGGGAGGACCAAAAACTTCACCAACTTTCAATAGTGATCCAACTTTCAATTATTCTAAGGGAAACATGTGGTTACTTAGTAATGTCTCTAGTACATAATTGCTGAATTTTCTGTATTAAAAAAAAAATAAAAAGATTAACAAAAAATCAGAGATGCATACTTCTGTCCTGCTGATGGCATGAACAGAGCAAGATCATCACCTTCCAGTCCAATCATATCCTGCAACATGGTAACATCGATGAAATGTAAATGAATCTATCAGCCATGGAAGTCCTGAAAATAAAATGGCAATGGTGTGGACTTACAGCATAAAAATGAGACACATTGAACTCCTCATCGGGCGGACTCAGTGGTAGAAGTTCAATTGAGATGCCAAGATCTTGAGCATCCTGAAACAAAGATAAATGCATGAGTTGTCTTATAATAATATAAAGTCCTCGCAGGCCCCCAACTGCAATTTTATTTTTATAGAAACTCGTACCTTAGCTCGCTGCATTGTGGTTCTGGTCATATCAGTTTTTGCTGCACCCTTGATACTCCCAAAAGGATCATCTTCATTTGTAAATAACAGTATGCGTTTGTCAGCTGTCTTTGAAGATCTGAGATAAATATATAACCAAGATATTACCAAAAGTCACATAAAGTAATCTTAAGGAAACTCTTAGGCATACAGGGAATTCAATACAAAGAACAAAGTGATAAGTACATAGCATTACCCTTTGCGCAACAGGCCTTGCGCAACCCAGAGAGCATTGTACAGGGAATTCTCACGAGATCCCGAAACAATTCCATACTGACTCCCAATTTCTTTCTCAAAAGATTCTGCAGAGCAAAACAGTTTTCAGATTAGGCAAGATTGTTTTATCTTTAATAACTCTCCATCAAAGAGGACACTTAGTCAACTTATGTTGCAACATAGTACAAAAGGTTTCTGCTTAAACATAAGTATTTATGCAACCACGAATTTCATCACAGGAGCCAAAATTCAAACATCTCATGTAAATATCAAAGATTGGTTACAATGTTAGTTGTTTATCATTAAATTAATTATGATAAAATAGACCGCTGCTTCAGTCAAAACTCGAACAAGGGGAAGATCATGTGCATATTAACGAATAATGCTAGAGACAAGCACTCTCTGAAAGGAGTGAATAGATCTTCAACATCTTATAAAAAAGAATTGACAAGATCCATATAAAAAATGATGAAATTATAATGGATAGAGTGGGATACTGTCATCATAGAAAAACAAATTATGTTTAAAAGATAGTCTGTCCTCCAATTTCCATAGTAATGAAATGAAGAGAAAATGCATTACACCTAAAATGGTTACACTTTTTATTGGGTTTTACACTAAAGCAATTCCCTGCCTTTCCAATTTCGTATTACTTGATAACCTATGTTTTGAAAATTTTCTAAGAGATATTATTGAATCTATTTGGAAAGAGAGGAAAAAAATAAATGCTAATGTTGACCCACTGACATCAAGACTAAAAACCGCAGTTCGACCTTTGCTTCCTGAGTGAAATGCAACCACGAACTATTGAAAAGGCCACAAGGTTGCTACCTTACAATTCTAACAACTGGTTAGTTTAAAGCCAAACAATACTTTTTCGGATAAAAAATCAGCAATATGACTTTAAAACCTCAACATTGATCAGAATCACAAAACTCCTACTGTGGTGCAATTCGTAACTAGTTGCATTTTGAAAACAAGGACTTTCAGTCCTAATCTAAAATTAGTCTCGAAAGATATGCAGTCGAGAAAAGAGAACTGGAGCAGGGAATCTAAAATAAACCATGCACATAATAAAATGCAAGTAATCACCAAAACTTACCCTCTATTTGATCAAATTCTTTTATAAACCTCGCAGTTGGCCTGTCTAGTTGCTCTCGTTCAGCAACATTGAATACAAAAACACCATTTAGATCTTGCAAATTCTTCTTTTTCCTCTGAAAATGAAAAAAAAAATTTTGAATGTTTACTTTTATGCTTATTCTTAAAACCTACATTCAAAAACCTCTTTCTCTACTCAAAAGTGAAAGGCCAGTTATACTATACCGTTCAACCAAAGACTACAAAGAAGTGTCAGACATAACAGTAAAGGCAACTTCGAATACGAGACGACTAATAGCCAACGTATCTTTCACTTTATTAGAACAACTTACAGTGTTAAAGAAGCAAATAGCTACTTCATCATACGATCTATTAATGATTTGAGTCTTCAATGATTGCGCAATACAACTAACAGCAATGTGGAAATGAGTTTCGTCTGCTTGATCCTCCTGCCAATTTTTTAAAAATCAAATATATTAACTCCAATCAGACTAAGAACCAAATGGCACAGTACAACAGCATTTACATAAAACATCAAACTTATTCACAAACCATCAACATAGCAAATTAAATTTCAATGCTGTAACATTTCATTCCCTTCTAGTTTGTGATAGCAGAACAATTTACTCACTGTATGTTGCTTCATGACTAGGTCAAATTCAATATAAAAATAAATAAATAAAACGCCAAGTCGCCGCTGACCATCTTGGAAAAAAATTTGAAATTTTAAAAAATCGATTATCATTCTTAAATGAAGAAACTCACGGCGGGACAAGTAGTGCTAAACATTTTGGGAGAAGCGTCGACGAGATACACGATATATTCTTTAGTCGCCTCGTGTTCCTGAAAAAAATAAAAAGTATGAGAAATCAACTAATCTTCATCTGTTTTTTTTTTGGCCTAAATGAATAAAAATGAAGAAATTAAGAAACGAACGAAGCTCAGTAGTTGTATTTATATAAAAGCAAACAAGAAACGGAGAAAGGAAACCTTATAGAATTCGTTATCGGATTCTTCGTCGTCGTCTCTGAAGACTTCATCGGGGTCCAATTCCATTTTTCCCCCCCAACGAGAAATGAAAGGTTTTGGTTTTATTTTAGGGGCTTTTTGAAAAATTTAAATGATACCCGCGTACTAAAGAAATTCGAAACTGGAAACTTCAGTCCAGCGTCCGACAAGCTAAATGAAAGTCAGTGCGGGTCAATGGACCGGATTGGGGTTTTTCAGTCTAGACCGTATCAACAAACCGCCTAAATTATTAAAATATTAATTTTTGTTTTTTAACGTAGTACATTTATCTTGTAACTTCTTGTTAACAAATGGCGGGTTTTATCCCATGGTTAGTTGGAAGAAATAGTAAGAGGAAAAAGAAATTAGAGGAAAGAGTATAAGAGAAAATGAGTGAAAAAGAAGATTAATTTTATTTTTATTATTTAGTTAGATATATAATTTGTCTCCTTATTTTTTTCTTCTCTTCCTCTCCTTTCATCTCTCTCTCTCTATATTTCTTTAAACAAACATGCTATTAGATCATGTTCAATATTAAAATATTATAAATTTTAAGATACAGTTGTTAAAAAAAAGATGTAATTATGAAATAAATATTATATAGTTAATGTAAATAATAATTATTTTGACAAAAATGTAAAGGTATTATAGATTTTTTTATCATACAAAGTGGCAGATTAAAAACTAATTTGGAGTTGCTTTTGTGAGGCTAAAAAGTGATCTTAAAAAGGTAAAAACTAATTTTGGTATTTGATAAATTTTTTTCAAAATATTACTTTAGACAAATCATCCCATTTTATAGTAGTTTTAAAAAGCGGGAAAGAGTAGCTTTTCAAAACCCAATTTTAAGGATTAATTTTATATTTAATGCAGTTTCATATATATCCTCACATATATTATTAAAATAAAAATTATCTTATTTAATTAAGAAATAAAATCATTAAATTTAAAGAGATTGTTGTTATTACCAATATTATTGAGAAAATAAAATATAAAATAAAATTAATAAAATAAAAAAATTGTATTTTAGTTTCCAATTATTATATATACACAATAAAAAAATTATGTGTACATATTTATAAATGTGTAAATAAATTTTATTCAACATTATCATTTCATTCTTACCGCAGTTCAATAGTAAGATTTACTAAATAAATACTATTACTTTTAAAATTCAGTATTTTTAAAAATATACTTTACTAAATATATAACTAATTCTCTTCACTGCTAATTATTTCTATAATATAGCTAATAATAAGTATTTTAAAAGTTATTACATTACCAAACTAACTCTAAATCAACTAAATTTCTAATTCACAGCAGATAGTGTTTATTAAATGGTTTAGTGTTGCTGTGAAATAAAAGATGTAATGACTAAGAAAAAAATTTATGAAAGTTGTCAAATTATGTAAGGCTTAAAATATAAATTTTTATTTATATCATTGATAAAAATTAGATCAAATTATGTAAACCAATTGATAGTGTTTATTAAATGGTTTATCTCTCGTACACTTATTTTAGATACAATAATTATATTTATATAAAAACTTATACGAGTAATAGAAGTCAACCATAGAATTTCATAATTAAACTTACAACATTCGTATGAAACTCAAGAAATTTTTGGATATTTATTTTTGTTGGGCCTATCCGACCCATCATAAGCGCGAATTCTAACAACATACAAAGTTGCAGGGAATAGTACAAGTGCATACAGCTCATAACAGAAACTGATGACATATAGCAACTGTGCTGGCTGATAATAATTAATAAAACCACCTCAAGTCCAAACCCTCATGATGCATATACACAAAATGTGGCTTTATTATAATTATTATTTTCTAAGAACACATGATAATTATTAGCCACCACACACTTGACACTAAAAGCAGCTAGCCTTATTAAACATTTTAAGGCAGTCTAGTACAGTAGAGAAACCATAATTTTATGGCCGCATGCATATGTAAGCCATGCCCTCTAAATTAAGCGGCCATTAACTAATTGATTTGAAGCCTTAATTAGACTTATTCTTTGCAGAACTATCTTCTTTTACTGCTTTGTTTTTGTCAGCAGATTCTTTTACTACAATTTGAGCATTGTTGAGAGATTTCGGCTTCTCGCTATTGATCTTTCCTCCACCCCCGTGGCTCCCGCCTGGACGTGTAGGGTCACTACACACTCTGTGATCTCATCGGAAAACAAAAAAGAAAAAAAATAAATAATTAAGCGAAGGGTGTCCACGAGCTTATATACGTCAATAATGAATTCGAGCTCAAAGGGTGACAAAGAGGCGACATAAAAGGCACAGATATCGGACTATTATTTTTGCCCCCAGTGTCGCCCTTTAGGTTTGAATATCAGTTCTCTATATATGTATATATACACACTTAAATTACAAGGAATGAAAGCAATTTACAAATAAACAAAATTTTTCATAATGATTTTGACCATCTACAAAGACTATGTAGCAGATGCATGACTATTATTTGTTATTTTCAAAGCAAATAATACAAATAAAGTGAGTAATAATTATGAAACGTACATGACTACCCCTTTTCTTGGCTGCTGGTAAGTCTTGAAAGTTGGCAGCTTGAGCGTGGTCCTTGGCATGAAGCTACCAAGAGTGAAAGCCATGATGAGCAAATTAATGGAGATAAACAAATTGCTTCTCACTCTTTCCCCCAAAATGCTCTAGGACGCTAATTAACTAGCTAGCTTTGAGCCCTCCAACTCAAAGTGATCCTAAATATATGGTGCCAGATTGAGGAATCACTGATAATGCAAGTGGGTAAAAAGACTAAAAAAACCCTTATTATCTAGTGAAACCAATTATTCCCCCTCATGTTTAAAAACTTAAAAATATCTTGTCAACTGTCAATTCTTTTAGAACATTTATTTTATAACGTAAATTAAATCTCACCTATTACGAGATGACTGGATTACAGTCTAAAAAGCATATCGAACTCTTTAACATTACGATATTAAAGGAAATGCACTTATCAACTAACATCATTTTCGTTATTATATATCTTTATTTTCCATTTCCGAATGTGTGTCTGTGTCCATCGCTTTGGCCGTCAAAGTTCAAAAAACTTTGTCTGAACCGGTGACTGTCGAGGAATACCACGCCCAGAAAATGATGGCAAAAAATCGGCAATAAATAAATAAAAGAAAGACTTTGAAAGACGACTTTGACTACCCTTTGTACATGAGAGGAAAACTTTGAAAGATGACTACGATCGCTACTTTTTTTGGGGAAAAAAAATATTAAACATACATATACACTAGACGTGACTCGAACTTAAGATTTAAATATTTATATAATAGAATTTTAATAAATTGATACCCCGATTAAACAATGTATTTTGACATTTCCGACTTGACGCCAATGAAAAACATTAAGTTTCGGTCAGTTAACATTTGCTTAATAAATAAATTTTCTTGGTCTCAACTCTCAATGCCGGATATTAACTTAGAAGTTTTATTGTGATTGAGAGAGAGAGAAAAAAAAAAGAGCTTTATGGATTGGCCTGTTTGAAAAAAATCTCATGCGCTCTATTAATTTATATGTGTGTGCCAAGATATAAATGTGGGAGAGTGTACTTGCCATACATATCAAAAGTACCCAACTAAGATTGATCTAGTTAGTATTTGAAGTTATTATACAACATTTCCTACAAACATCTGTAAGTTTTAAAATATAATAGTTATATGCACATTGATCAATAACTACATTTTATATATGTGGGGGAGGGGGGTGTGTGACCATGATACACGAGTAAGTATAACTGTAGATTGCCATAGATATTCTCATTTTGAATTTTGAAGGTGACATTTCTCTTTGAAGAATTCCAATTAGGAGTCCCATTTTTTTGGAGAAGAATATATATAATGTATTTGATGCCACCTTGTCACATTGTATATTAATTTATATGTATGATTGGGTTAGTGTGTGTATAACATTCTCTAGTGAGGACATACTCCTCTTATTAAAGTGAGGATATTACTAAGATACCAAAAAAAAAAAAAAATCACACACACACACACACATATATATAGGCTTCTTCACTTTAGAGAATCATTAAATCATTGAAAACCATATATATGCATATAATACTCGGAATTATGTAGTCAATATTCATATGAAGCTCTTATGATAATTACTTCACTAACATTATGATCAAATTCCATATCTATGCAGAGTCGATTGAACAACAAATTAAAATATAACAATGGAAGCATTATTCAAGAACGGATTAGCGTTGCTTATGGTGATCACGGTCAGTTCAGTTTGTAGAAACTTTAATTAATTTTGTAGTGTCAAATGAGGTATTTTGTAAGAATTTAAAAGTAGATATATTAAACTGTATTTTAACATAATTTTAGGGCGTCTAATGTAAGTAATTACCTTTTGACAAAAGTGTGTTTTTTTCTACAAAGGAGTAGTGTTGTACATCTCAAAATTTTTATACCAAAAAATTATATCATGGTATTCATCAATTGGTTGATAAGTTAATATAACTAATTTACTTGGATATTATAAAGAATTATCCACTACTTAATAAATGAGACATCATTTGAGATAGAATTTAGGATAAACAATTTCGAATTTATCATTACTCTTCTCAAACAATCATCAAGAGAGTATCTATTATTACTAAAAGTACAAGCATAAGCACAAATATTACAAATACATTAAGCTTAATTTTAAAAGAACAATTTTGAGATTACGGAAGTTATTTGATAAAATTTAAGTAAGTTTTTTCTTTTTTTAAAAAATAAAGATGATATTAAGAAACAATATTTAAACGTGAAAAACGAGTAGTATTATTTTTTTACTTTAATAAATGATTCAATGCAAAACCAAAAAAAAAAAAGGATAAAAAAACAAAAATTGTAGACTAGACTAAAACCA
Source organism: Atalantia buxifolia (assembly GCA_030444775.1). Lineage (NCBI taxonomy): Eukaryota > Viridiplantae > Streptophyta > Magnoliopsida > Sapindales > Rutaceae > Atalantia > Atalantia buxifolia. The sequence continues at coordinate 40,186,279 of CM059835.1, read as the reverse complement.
GGATTCTTATCCAAATTAAAAGTTAAAAATCTTTGTCATTTGGGGCTTAACCAGATCAACGTGCATTTTCCGGAAAGTTCAAAAGGTGTATATGTGTGCTTGCCCACTTATTTTGAAAAATTACTGATCGACGTTTTTCTTTACGAACAAACAGAACCTTCATTTCATCATAAATTATGATTCATAATAGACAGTACAAATAAATTAAATACAAGTTTATCAATCTTGCGTGTGCCTATTTGTTCATATAAAAGTTGAGATCAAAGTGATCTCAAATATATATAGACCGTGAACAGAGATTCAATGATAATGAAAGTGGTCACAACTTTATGCAGCTGGTAGGGCTAACAATGCTGGCAATATTATTGCTTCTCTCTTTTCATCTTTTTATTCTCATTGGACATGCTGGTGTGTGAATTATTGTCCATACTGAATTATTGAGCCAATGTTTAACATACGAAGGTTGCATGCTAATACGTGTATATTTAAAATTTATTATAAAAGAGTTCGCATTTATATTTATGTTGAATCAGCTAGGCTTGCAATTTGTATTTAATTATTTTGGCAAATGTGATTGTCTCTATCATCCATGCATAAAAGCTAAAATTTTGTCCGGAGACTATTAAAGGACCACAATAATTAATGATGGGAAAGAATGGACTCTAGTTAATTAATTTAAGCACGACTTTGAAAGATGTTTGAATGGATTGTTGAGGAAAAGGTAAAAAGAGTTTAATCTATGAGCTGCCCTTATTACTCATAACCCTTTGCCATTAGGCTAAATTTAAAAAAAAGAAAGATAAAATCTAAGGACTATAGAGGAGAAGATGTCAGTTATCTTCCTCTAATTTATTTTAAAAATAAGAAATCATAAGAAATTACCACTATTAATTGAGTACTATTACATTAAATTCCATGGTGGTTAAAGTTGATCATGTAAACGAAAAAAAGTTGAAGAATAGAAGCATTATGGGTTTAAGGGCACGATCTGAGGCTATCACAAGTTTAATGAACTAAAGCTTTACAGATCTTGTGTGTAAAGCCTTTGACTGATGGCTGGGCTAGGAAGCAAAGATATATATATAGTTAGGATAGAATTGTAGTACCACAGTTTTATCCAACCGTTGGATTCAGATGATGAACAACTATTGACTGGATCTAACGGTTGGAGTCTAATGATGCAGTGCGCAACTCAGTGTAATCTTTTAACCTATATAGTTACAAGAAAAAAAGTTTTCTCATTATACTTTTTTGTTTTATTTTAGGGTAAGAGAGGTATAGGATTTTTTTTTCTTATATGAATTTGTATGGATTCAAACTCGGGTGATCAGTTAAAAAAAATTATTAGTTAAATTTTTGTAGATAAAAATTAAATAATGCTCGTTTAAAACACACAGTGACTCGTGATTTTGTTATTATGAAGGCGACAATGACAAAGTGGACAAATGCGTTGCTTGATTCCGATATGCTGGTAAAAAGAGATAATAAACAATAAAGGAATTTATCATCTTCAAGAATAAAACTAAATAAGTTCGTTTTATAGGTGAAAAGATTTATTATATATATTATGCAAAAGGGATGTTCGATTCTGTTAGCTGTTAGCTTTAATTGATTCTGCAAAGTCAAGTGCAATAGATTAAACATGGAATAAGTCAAATTCCACCCTTCAAATTACATGAAGAGTCCGAAGAGGTTGAAAAGTAGAACTCCAAGAACAAGCTACAATAGCAAATGATTCACATTCAAGCCAAATATGATTCCAATCCCACCAAGTCCAAAGCAAAACAATAACAAAAACTTCCATGTAAAACAAGGTATGAGTATCACCTAAAGGATTGGAAAAACAACCCAAAAACAGCCCATTGACACCTTGAAAATTTGCTCCACAAGAGGCCAGTATTAATTTTCAGATTAGGATTCAATGCTATAAGCCTTTTTTTTTGCTAAGCAAAGAATTAATGATCAAGATTTGTTTTTTTTTTGTTTTTTTATTTCTCTTGTCTAACGATTGTTGATTTAGTGTTCAGCAAAACTCAGTCTAGTACTGAATTCTTGTCCTTGATTTTAACCGAAGCGATCGATTAACAATCTATTTGGAATTGCTTTTGAGAAACTCAAAAGTGATTTTGAAAAGGTAAAAATTAATTTTAGTGTTCTGTAATTTTTTTTTAAATCACTTTTGATAAAATTATCTCTTCTTTCAGTAGATTTTGAAAAATAAGGATGAAGTTACTTTTCAAAATATGATTTTGACAATCAATTTTATACTTACTATAATTCCATATATATTATCACGTATATTGCAAAAAACCAAAATTATCTTTACTCAATTAGAAAATAAAATCATTAAATTTAAAGAGCTGATTACTATTACCAATTATATTGAGATAACAAAATAAAAAATAAATTAATAGCATATTAAAAATTTATTTTAGTTATCAACTATTATTTATATACAATAAAAAATGTTATATATACATATTTACAAACGATAAATAAATTTTATCCAACATTATGTCTATTTTAATTATTTGTGTTCTTGCAGCAGGTCAACACTAGAACTTACCAAATACGTATTATTACTTTTAAAACTCACAATATTCTTAAATATAAATTTTATTAAATATATAATTAATTCTTTTTACAAAGCAAAGCTACGACATTACCAAACTTACCCTAAATAACATGAATTTCAAGTCACAACTAGTTTTTACTAAACAATTTAGTTCTATTGTGAAATAAAAATGATAACTACTAAGAGAAAATTTATGAAAGCTGTTAAATTATGTAAGGCTTAAAATATAAACTTTTGTTTTAAAAATAAGAAAAAAAAATACAGCTACCATACTATGAGAGTTACCAAACACTTGACAATTATTAGAACACCACACACTTAACACTAAAAGCAGCTAGCCTTATTAAACATTTTAAGGCAGTCTAGTACAGTAGAGAAACTGTAACTTTATGGCTGCATGCATATGTAAGCCATGACCTCTAAATTAAGCGGCCATTAACTAATTGATTTGATTCATTTGAAGCCTTAATTAGACTTATTCTTTGCAGAACCATCTTCTTTTACGGCTTTGTTTTTGTCAGCAGATTCTTTCACTACAATTTGAGCATTGTTGAGAGATTTCGGCTTCTCGCTATTGATCTTTCCTCCTCCCCCGTGGCTTCCGCCTGGACGTGTAGGGTTACTACACACTCTGTGATCTCATCAAAAAACAAAAAAGAAAAATATAAATAATTAAGCGAAGGGTGTCCACGAGCTTATATACGTCAATAATGATATCGAGCTCAAAGGGTGACAAAGAGGCGACATACACGGCACAGATATCGGACTATTATTTATGCCCCCAGTGTCGCCCTTTGGGTTCAATATCAGTTCTCTATATATGTATATATATACACTTAAATTACAAGAAATTAAAGCAATTTACAAACAAACAAAATTATGCATAATGATTTTGACCATCTGCAAAGACTATGTAGCAGATGCATGACTATCCCTTTTTGAAGCAAATAATGCAAATAAAGTGAGTAATAATTATGAAACGTACATGACTATCCCTTTTCTTGGCTGCTGACAAGTCTTGAAAGTTGGCAGCTTGAGCGTGGTCTTTGGCATGAAGCTACCAAGAGTGAAAGCCATGATGAGCAAATTAGTGGAGACGAACAAATTGCTTCTCTCTCTTTGTGCCCTCTAACTCAAAGTGATCCTAAATATATGGTGCAAGATTGAGGAATCACCGATAATGCAAGTGGGTAAAAAGACTAAAAAACCCCTTATTGTCTAGTGAAAGCAATTATTCCCCTCATGTTTTCAAACTTAAAAATATCTTGTCAACTGTCAATTCTTTTAGACCATTTATTTTATAGCGTAAATTAAATCTTGCCTATTACGAGAAGACTGGATTCAAGTCTAAAAAACATATCGAACTCTTTAACATTACGATATTAAAGGAAGTGCACTTATAAAGTGATGAAAATGAAATAGATTAATTTTACCAAAGAAGAGGGCCCGCAAATTTTGGTAGTTTTCCATTCCAAGTGGTAGAAATAACAAATGCGGGCACAAAGTGTTCATTGCTTGCCTTTTTCTTCATTTTTTTCCTCCTTTTTCTTGTCATTGGACATGCTGATCTGTGTACACAGATCAGATGGATGTATTAATCAATCCTTTTGTGGTTGATGATCAATTATTGAGCCTTTTTTGAGAACGACTAATATATTAGTTTAAAGTGAATTTACTTATAAAAATTAATTTTGAGTGAATTTAATTGGTTTATGTTTGCATCCATGCATTTTGCAATTGATACTTATCAACTTACATCATTTTCTTTATTATATATCTTTATTTTCCATTTCCGAGTGTGTGTCTGTGTCCATCGCTTTGGCCGTCATAGTTCAAAAACCTTTGTCGGACCGGTGACTGTCGAAGACGCCATACCCAGAAAATGTTGGCAAAAAATCGGAAATAAATAAAGAAATAAAAGAAAGACTTTGAAAGACGACTTTGACCACCCTTGATACATGAGAGGAAAACTTTGAAAGTTGACTATGATCACTACTTTTTTTGGGGAAAAAAAAATATTAAACATACATATACACTACACGTGACTCGAACTTAAGATTTAAATATTTATATAATAGAATTTTAATAAATTGATATCCCGATTAAACAATGTATTTTGACATTTCCGACTTGACGCCAATGAAAAACATTACGTTTCGGTCAGTTAACATTTGCTTAATAAATTAATTTTCTTGGTCTCAACTCTCAATGCCGGATATTAACTTAGAAGTTTTATTGTGATTGAGAGAGAGAGAAAAAGAAAAGAGCTTTATGGATTGGCCTGTTTGAAAAAAATCTCATGCGCTCTATTAATTTATATGTGTGTGCCAAGGTATAAATGTGGGAGAGTGTACTTGCCATACATATCAAAAGTACCAAACTAAGTTGATCTAATTAGTATTTGAAGTTATTATACAACATTTCCTACAAACATCTGTAAGTTTTAAAATATAATAGTTATATGCACATTGATCAATAACTACATTTTATATATGTGGGGGAGGGGGTGGGGGGGTGTGTGACCATGATACACGAGTAAATACAACTGCAGATTGCCATAGATATTCTCATTTTGAATTTTGAAGGTGACATTTCTCTTTGAAGAATTCAAATTAGGAGTCCCATTTTTCTGGAGAAGAATATATATAATGTATTTGATGCCACCTTGTCACATTGTATATTAATTTATATGCCTGATTGGGTTAGTGTGTGTGTATAACATTCTCTAGTGAGGACATCCTCCTCTTATTAAAGTGAGGATATTACTAAGATACCAAAAAAAAAAAAAAATCACACACACACACACATATATAGGCTTCTTCACTTTAGAGAATCATTAAATCATTGAAAACTATATATATGCATATAATGCTCGGAATTATGTAGTCAATATTCATATGAAGCTCTTATGATAATTACTTCACTAACATTATGATCAAATTCCATATCTATGCAGAGTCGATTGAACAACAAATTAAAATATAACAATGGAAGCACTATTCATGAACGGATTAGCGTTGCTTATGGTGATCACGGTCAGTTCAGTTTGTAGAAACTTTAATTAATTTTGTAGTGCCAAATGGGGTATTTTGTAAGAGTTTAAAAATAGATAGACTAAACTATATTTTAACATAATTTTAGGGCGTCTAATGTAAGTAATTAACTTTTGACAAAAGTGAGTTCATTTCTTCAAACAAGTAGTGCTATACATCTCAAAATTTTTATATCAAAAAATTATATTATGGTATTCATCAATTGGTTGATAAGTTAACATAACTAATTTACTTAGATATTATAAAGAATTATCCACTACTTAATAAATGAGACATCATTTGAGATAGAATTTAGGATAAACAATTTGGGATTTATCATTACTCTTCTCAAACAATCATCAAGAGAGTATCTATTATTACTAAAAATACAAGCATAAGCACAAATATTACAAATACATTAAGCTTAATTTTAAAAGAAAAATTTTGAGATTACGGAAGTTATTTGATAAACTTTAAGAGGTTGTTTGTTAAATGTCTTAAGTCTGAAATTTATTAAATTCAGACATTTTCTAAAATATGCTTGTTTGTTTTTTGGAACTTTTGTCTCATTTTCAAACATTTATATCTGAATAGAAAAAGTAAACTTTTGTGACTTTTATCTGAATGGAAAAAGGTCTGAATGACAAGTAAATATTATATTCCAAAAATATCTCTATAAAATAACTTATTTCCTAAATTAGAGAATCTGATCTTCTTTTTTGTTTTAATTTACAAGGACATAAATGTCAAATAACCAAATTTAAGATTTTTTTATTGTAAAAATAAACAAGATGTCACTTATATTCAGATATTTAAAAAAGAAAAATAAACATGTCATTTAGATTTTTGTATTCAGACTCATTCAAACTTTAAAAAAATTCAGACCCATTTAGATTTAAGATAAAAAAATAAACGCTACCTAAGTAAGATGTTGTTTGTTAAATGTGAAGTCTACAATTTTATTATTTTGAGATCTTTTCTAAAATTTGTTTTTTTGTTTTTTGAAACTTATGTCTGATTTTCATACATTTACATGTAAATAGAAAAAGTAAACTTTTGTGACTTTTATCTGAATGAGAAAATGTCTGAATGACAAGTAAATATTATATTTCAAAAATATCTCTGTAAAATCACTTATTTCCTAAACTATAAAATCTAATCCTCTTTTTTTTTTTTTAATTTACGAGGACAGAAATGTCAGATAACCAAGTTTAAGATTTTTTTATTGTAAAAACAAACAAGATGCCACTTATATTCAGATATTAAAAAAAATATCATTTAAATTTTCATATTCAAATCTATTCAGACTTTAGAAAAATTCAAACTCATTTAGATTTCAAACCCAAAAAAAAAACATTACCTAAGTTTTTTCTTTTTTAAAAAAATAAAGATGATATAAAAAATCAATATTTCAACGTGAAAAACGAGTAGTATTATCTTTACTTTAAACGATTCAATGCCCCAAAAAAAAGACCAAAAAAAGGACAAAAATTGTAGACTAGACTAAAACCAGGATTCTTATCCAAATTAAAAGTTAAAAATCTTTGTCATTTGGGTCTTAACCAGATCAATGTGCATTTTCCGGAAAGTTCAAAAGGTATAAATGTGTCCTTACCCACTTTTTTTTTAAAAAAAATTACTGATCGATTTTTTTCTTTACAAAAAACAGAACTTTCATTTCATCATAAATTATGATTCATAATAGACAGTACAAATAAATTAAATACAAGTTTATCAATCTTGTGTGTGCCTATTTGTTCATATAAAACTTGAGATCAAAGTGATCTCAAATATATATAGACAGTGAACAGAGATTCAATGATAATGAAAGGGGTCACAACTTTATGCAGCTGGTAGGGCTAACAATGCTGGCAATATTATTGCTTCTCTCTTTTCATCTTTTTATTCTCATTGGACATGCTGGTGTGCAAATTATTGTCCATACTGAATTATTGATTCAATGTTTATCATATGAAGGTTGGATGCTAATACATGTATATTTACAATTTATTATAAAAGAGTTTGCATTTATATTTATGTTGAATCAGCAAGGCTTGCAATTTGTATTTAATTATTTTGTCAAATGTGATTGTCTCTATCATAGCCATGCATAAAAGCTAAAATTTTGTCCGGGGACTATTAAAGGACCGCAATAATTAATGATGGGAAAGAATGGACTCTAGTTGATTAATTTAAGCACGACTTTGAAAGATGTTTGAATGGGTTGTTGAGGAAAAGGTGAAAAGAGTTTAATCTATGAACTGTCCTTAGTACTCATAAGCCTTTGCCATTAGGCTAAATTGAAAAAAAAAAGGATAAAATCTAAGAACTATAGAGGAGAAGATGTTAGTTATCTTCCTCTAATTTATTTTAAAAATAAGAAATCATAAGAAATAACCACCATTAATTGAGTACTATTACATTAAATTCCATGGTGGTTAAAGTTGATCATGTAAACGAAAAAAAGTTGAAGAATAGAAGCATTTCGGGTTTAAGGGCACGATCTGAGGCTATCACAAGTTTAATGAACTAAAGCTTTACAGATCTTGTGTGTAAAGCCTTTGACTGATGGCTGGGCTAGGAAGCAATGATATATATATATATATATATATAGTTACAGGAAAAAAAGTTTTCTCATTATACTTTTTTTTTAAAATTTTAGGGTAAGAGAGGTATAGGATTTTTTTTTCTTATATGAATTTGTATGGATTCAAACTCGGGTGATCTGTTAAAAAAAATTATTAGTTTAATTTTTGTAGATAAAAATTAAATAATGCTCGTTTAAAACACACAGTGACTCGTGATTTTGTTATTATGAAGGCCACTATGACAAAGTGGACAAATGCGTTGCTTGATTCCGATATGCTGGTAAAAAGAGATAATAAACAATAAAGGAATTTATCATCTTCAAGAATAAAACTAAATAAGTTCGTTTTATAGGTGAAAAGATTTATCATATATATTATGCAAAAGGGATGTTGGATTCTGTTAGCTTTAATTGATTCTGCAAAGTCAAATGCAATAGATTAAACATGGAATAAGTCAAATTCCACCCTTCAAATTACATGAAGAGTCCGAAGAGGTTGAAAAGTAGAACTCCAAGAACAAGCTACAATAGCGAAGGATTCACATTCAAGCCAAATATGATTCGAATCCCACCAAGTCCAAAGCAAAACAATAACAAAAACTTCCATGCAAAACAAGGTATGAGTATCACCTAAAGGATTGGAAAAACAACCCAAAAACAGCCCATTGACACCTTGAAAATTTGCTCCACAAGAGGCCAGTATTAATTTTCAGACTAGGATTCAATGCTATAAGCTTTTTTTTTTTTTTTCTAAGCAAAGAATTAATGATCAAGATTTGTTTTTTTTTTGTTTTTTTATTTCTCTTGTCTAACGATTGTTGATTTAGTGTTCAGCAAAACTCAGTCTAGTACTGAATTCTTGTCCTTGATTTTAACCCAAGCGATCGATTAACAATTTATTTGGAATTGCTTTTGAGAAACTCAAAAGTGATTTTGAAAAGGTAAAACTTAATTTTAGTGTTCTGTAATTTTTTTTTTAAATCACTTTTGATAAAATTATCTCTTCTTTCAGTAGATTTTGAAAAATAAGGATGAAATTACTTTTCAAAATATGATTTTGACAATCAATTTTATACTTACTACAATTCCATGTATATTATCACGTATATTGCAAAAAACCAAAATTATCTTTACTCAATTAGAAAATAAAATCATTAAATTTAAAGAGCTGATTACTATTACCAATTATATTGAGATAACGAAATAAAAAATAAATTAATAGCATATTAAAATTTATTTTAGTTATCAACTATTATTTATATACAATAAAAAATGTTATATATACATATTTATAAACGATAAATAAATTTTATCTAACATTATATCTATTTTAATTATTTGTGTTCTTGTAGCAGCTCAACACTAGAGCTTACCAAATACGTATTATTACTTTTAAAACTCACAACATTCTTAAATATAAATTTTATTAAATGTATAATTCATTCTTTTTACAAAGTAAAGCTGCGACATTACCAAATTTGCCCTAAATAACATGACTTTCAAGCCACAATTAGTTTTTACTAAACAATTTAGTTCTACTGTGAAATAAAAAAGATAACTACTAAGAGAAAATTTATGAAAGCTGTTAAATTATGTAAGGCTTAAAATATAAACTTTTGTTTTAAAAATAAGAAAAAAAAATACAGCTACCATACTATGAGAGTTACCAAACACCAGCCAGCTGAGTTGGACTGTGACAACCTAACTGCTGGGCAACAGTCCCAAATGGGTTATAAGATCACAAACTCCATGATGGCCTTCATTGCACAATTTGTAGTAATCATCTTCATGCATTCTATTTTGCTTTCTCCTTTAATTCTCATCATCTTTGTTGAAATCTTTAAATTTTCTTTGATAATTACAATTGATATCTTCTCTTCCTTGTTCATTTTTAGTATGAAAATGTCCAATCATGTTTGATTGTTCTCTTTTGACCCTAATCTAGTTGTAAATGCACTTCAAAATAAGCCTAGATTAAAATCGTCAATCTCTTGAATTTAAATATGAATAGAGTAATGAAAATCTCTCGAAATATTACTTAACAAGTGTGGCATTATTCCTCTTTTCTTTTTTTCCTTTTAATCATCAATGATCACATGTTTGCATTTATTTACTCATAGTTGCAATTGTAAAGAAGATCATATCTCATCTAGCACAGGTGACTACATCAGATACAAAGTTTCAAGGGATGTTACATGTGCACAAAACTCATAACACAAACTGATGACATATAGCAACTATGCTAGCTGATAATAATTAATTAAACTACCTCAAGTCCAAACCCTCATGATGCATATACACATAATGTGGCTTTATTTTTTTCTAAGAACACATGATAATTATTAGAACACCACACACTTGACACTAAAAGCAGCTAGCCTTATTAAACATTTTAAGGCAGTCTAGTGCAGTAGAGAAACTGTAATTTTATGGCCGCATGCATATGTAAGCCTTGCCCTCTAAATTAAGCGGCCATTAACTAATTGATTTGATTCATTTGAAGCCTTAATTAGACTTATTCTTTGCAGAACCATCTTCTTTTACCGCTTTGTTTTTGTCAGCAGATTCTTTCACTACAATTTGAGCATTGTTGAGAGATTTCGGCTTCTCGCTATTGATCTTTCCTCCTCCCCCGTGGCTTCCGCCTGGACGTGTAGGGTTACTACACACTCTGTGATCTCATCAGAAAACAAAAAAGAAAAATATAAATAATTAAGCGAAGGGTGTCCACGAGCTTATATACGTCAATAATGATATCGAGCTCAAAGGGTGACAAAGAGGCGACATACACGGCACAGATATCGGACTATTATTTATGCCCCCAGTGTCGCCCTTTAGGTTCAATATCAGTTCTCTATATATGTATATATATACACTTAAATTACAAGAAATTAAAGCAATTTACAAACAAACAAAATTATTCATAATGATTTTGACCATCTGCAAAGACTATGTAGCAGATGCATGACTATTATTTTTAAAGCAAATAATACAAATAAAGTGAGTAATAATTATGAAACGTACATGACTATCCCTTTTCTTGGCTGCTGACAAGTCTTGAAAGTTGGCAGCTTGAGCGTGGTCTTTGGCATGAAGCTACCAAGAGTGAAAGCCATGATGAGCAAATTAGTGGAGACGAACAAATTGCTTCTCTCTCTTTGTGCCCTCTAACTCAAAGTGATCCTAAATATATGGAGCAAGATTGAGGAATCACCGATAATGCAAGTGGGTAAAAAGACTAAAAAACCCCTTATTATTTAGTGAAAGCAATTATTCCCCTCATGTTTTCAAACTTAAAAATATCTTGTCAACTGTCAATTCTTTTAGACCATTTATTTTATAGCGTAAATTAAATCTTACCTATTACGAGAAGACTGGATTACAGTCTAAAAAACATATCGAACTCTTTAACTACGATATTAAAGGAAGTGCACTTATAAAGTGATGAAAATGAAATAGATTAATTTTACCAAGGAAGAGGGACCGCAAATTTTGGTCGTTTTCCATTCCAAGTGGTAGGGATAACAAATGCGGGCACAAAGTGTTTATTGCTTGCCTTTTTCTTCATTTTTTTTTCCTCCTTTTTCTTGTCATTGGACATGCTGATGTGTGTACACAGATCAGATGGATGTATTAATCAATCCTTTTGTTGTTGATGATCAATTATTGAGCCTTTTTTGAGAACATCTAATATATTAGTTTAAAGTGAATTTACTTATAAAAATTAATTTTGAGTGAATTTAATTGGTTTATGTTTGCATCCATGCATTTTGCAATTGATACTTATAAACTTACATCATTTTCTTTATTATATATCTTTATTTTCCATTTCCGAGTGTGTGTCTGTGTCCATCGCTTTGGCCGTCATAGTTCAAAAACCTTTGTCGGACCGGTGACTGTCGAAGACACCATACCCAGAAAATGATGGCAAAAATCGGAAATAAATAAAGAAATAAAAGAAAGACTTTGAAAGACGACTTTGACCACCCTTTATACCTGAGAGGAAAACTTTGAAAGTTGACTATGATCACTACTTTTTTTGGGGAAAAAAAAATATTAAACATAGATATACACTACACGTGACTCGAACTTAAGATTTAAATATTTATATAATAGAATTTTAATAAATTGATATCCCGATTAGACAATGTATTTTGACATTTTCGACTTGACGCCAATGCGAAACATTGAGTTTCGATCAGTTAATATTTGCTTAATAAATAAATTTTCTTGGTCTCAACTCTCAATGGCGGATATTAACTTAGAAGTTTTATTGCATTTGAGAAAAAAAAATTGAGCTTTATGGATTGGCCTGTTTGAAAAAAATCTCATGCGCTCTAATACGTGTGTGGCAAGATATAAATCTGGGAGAGTGCATATACCATTCATATCAAAAGTACACAATTAAGATTAGTGTTTGAAGTTATTATACAACATTTCCTACAAACATCCGCAAGTTTTAAAATTTAAATTCAAAGCCAAACAACAATGTATATAACTACATATACAAAACTAAAATATAATAACTATCTGCAGACTGATCAATAACTACATTTTATATATGTGTGGGGGGGATAACCATGATACGCGATTAACGACAACTGTAAATTGCCATAGATATTCTCATTTTGAACTTTGAAGGTGTCATTTCTCTTTGAAGAATTCCAATTAGGAGTCCCATTTTTAGAGAAGAATATATATAACATATTTGATGCCACCTTATCACATTATATATTAATTTATATGCCTGATTGGTCTTATGTGTGTGTGCGCGTGTGTAACATTCTCTAGTAAGGACATCCTCCTCTTATTAAAGTGAGGATATTATTAAGATATATATATATATATATATATATATATATATATAGGCTTCTTCACTTTAGAGAATCATTAAATCATTGAAAACTATATAAACGCATATAATACTCGGAATTAAGTAGTCAATATTCGTATGAAGCTCTTATGATAATTACTTCACCAACATTATAATCAAATTCCATATCTATGCAGAGTCGATTGAACAACAAATTAAAATATAACAATGGAAGCATTATTCAAGAAGGGATTAGTGTTGCTTATGGTGATCACGGTCGGTTCAGTTTGCAGAAACTTTAATTAATTTTGTAGTGTCAAATGGGGTATTTTGTAAGAGTTTAAAAATAGATAGACTAAACTGTATTTTAACATAATTTTAAGGCGTCTAATGTAAGTAATTAACTTTTGACAAAAGTGAGTTCATTTCTTCAAACGAGTAGTACTGTACATCTCAAAATTTTTATATTAAAAAATTATATTATGGTATTCATCAATTGGTTGATAAGTTAACATAACTAATTTACTTAGATATTATAAAGAATTATCCACTACTTAATAAATGAGACATTATTTGAGATAGAATTTAGGATAAACAATTTAGGATTTATCATTACTCGTCTCAAACAATCATCAAGAGAGTATCTATTATTACTAAAAATACAAGCATAAGCACAAATATTACAAATACATTAAGCTTAATTTTAAAAGAAAAATTTTGAGATTACAGAAGTTATTTGATAAACGTTAAGAGGTTGTTTGTTAAATGTCTGAAATTTGAAATTTATTAAATTCAGACATTTTCTAAAATATGCTTGTTTGTTTTTTGGAATTTTTGTCTGATTTTCAGACATTTACATCTAAATAAAAAAAGTAAACTTTTGTGACTTTTATCTGAATGAGAAAATGTCTGAATGACAAGTAAATATTATATTTCAAAAATATCTCTGTAAAATCACTTATTTCCTAAACTATAAAATCTAATCTTCTTTTTTTTTTTTTAATTTACGAGGACAAAAATTTCAAATAACCAAGTTTAAGATTTTTTTATTGTAAAAACAAACAAGATACCACTTATATTTAGATATTAAAAAAAATGTCATTTAAATTTTCATATTCAAATCCATTAAGACTTTAGAAAAATTCAAACTCATTTAGATTTCAGACCCCAAAAAAAAAAATTACCTAAGTTTTTTCTTTTTTTTAAAAATAAAGATGATATAAAAAATCAATATTTAAACGTGAAAAACGAGTAATATTATCTTTACTTTAAATGATTCAATGCCAAAAAAAAAAAAGACCAAAAAAAAAAGACAAAAATTGGAGACTAGACTAAAACCAGGATTCTTATCCAAATTAAAAGTTAAAAATCTTTGTCGGGGCTTAACCAGATCAATGTGCATTTTCCGGAAAGTTCAAAAGGTATAAATGTGTCCTTACCCACTTTTTTTTAAAAAAAAATTACTGATCGATTTTTTTCTTTACAAAAAACAGAACTTTCATTTCATCATAAATTATGATTCATAATAGACAGTACAAATAAATTAAATACAAGTTTATCAATCTTGTGTGTGCCTATTTGTTCATATAAAACTTGAGATCAAAGTGATCTCAAATATATATAGACAGTGAACAGAGATTCAATGATAATGAAAGGGGTCACAACTTTATGCAGCTGGTAGGGCTAACAATGCTGGCAATATTATTGCTTCTCTCTTTTCATCTTTTTATTCTCATTGGACATGCTGGTGTGCAAATTATTGTCCATACTGAATTATTGATTCAATGTTTATCATATGAAGGTTTGCATTTATATTTATGTTGAATCAGCAAGGCTTGCAATTTGTATTTAATTATTTTGTCAAATGTGATTGTCTCTATCATAGCCATGCATAAAAGCTAAAATTTTGTCCGGGGACTATTAAAGGACCGCAATAATTAATGATGGGAAAGAATGGACTCTAGTTGATTAATTTAAGCACGACTTTGAAAGATGTTTGAATGGGTTGTTGAGGAAAAGGTGAAAAGAGTTTAATCTATGAACTGTCCTTAGTACTCATAACCCTTTGCCATTAGGCTAAATTGAAAAAAAAAGGAGAAAATCTAAGAACTATAGAGGAGAAGATGTTAGTTATCTTCCTCTAATTTATCTTAAAAATAAGAAATCATAAGAAATTACTACTGTTAATTAAGTACTATTACATTAAATTTGTAACACCCACTTTTAATTATTTATCTTTTTCCTCTTTTACCCTTATTAAATTGAGTAGGATAGTTATTATTGAGTGTTTGTGTGTGAGTCAAATTTATCAAATTGTTTTAAATACGTTACGTAAGTTATTAGTTTTTTTTATTAAAAAAACATATTTATTAATTACCAAGTATTTAAGAAGCCATTCTCTTTGTAAGAGGAAGCCTTTTTTTTATTTTCTACACCGTTACAAATCCTAAAAAGAAAAGGAAGAAACAAAAGTCTTTGGAGAAAGAAAAAGAAAGTTTTATAACTTCTTAGTGTTTGCCTTAAGGTATTGAGTTTTTCTTTGACTTGTATGATTTATTTTTATGAATTGTTTGCCTTTACTTACTTGTAATATGATTTGGGTAATATATGTGTGTTTGTAATGGTGTGATGATATGAACAGTCTTTATTCTTTTCTTGAAATCGTTTTCTTTATTTAGAATCACGTGAATATGCTTACTTGTAATGGAACCAGACATCCTAAGATTTTCATTAGTAGGTTCTGTATTGAGATCGTCTGAGTATGCAAATTGTTACGGGTTTTTGAGGTTGGGTTACTGGTGCTGGAAAATTCCGATTTTCAGCAGCGGTTCTCAATTCTGGAAATTGTCTGTAAGGTTACAGATCCTTAAAAATTATGATGATTTTTGTTTCAACAGATCTATGTCTCCTATGCTTGCATGTTTAATTTCGTAGTTTTATTCCTTATGGTTAAAGTATTAAAATCGTAACATGTGGCTGCTGCAAATCTGGAAACTGTTTTCCAGAATTGCAGAAGCTGGAACGTGTAACAGTTGGGCTAAATTATGATTATTACATGTCATGTTAGGATTTTATAATGAAATTTCAATCTTTCCTTTGTCTTTAAAAACTGGAATCGTGATTTTTGGGCATGTAAAATAAAAGATACAAATTTTTCAAATTCTGTTTTCAAATCTGGAATTTTCTGGACTGGTTAGATGTTTTCGGAAATAAAACATTTAAAAATAGTTTCAGGAGTCCAAAAATTATGAATTTTAATTATGTGCTTTCTGAATATGTCTTCTGTAATTAGCAAAAAGAAACATATGATTTCGAGTACTAAAGAATATTTTATGAATTTCCTAAGTTGTAAAGGTCTGTTTTGGTCAATGCTGGACAGTTTTGTTACTTTGATGAAAGGTCAATATTCTGACTCGATTTTGACTTGTGCTGATTTTTGTGAAATATTGTTTACAATGCTGTGCATGTTCACAGTGCCTCTGTAAATTTTCATGGTTTTCCGACATGTGAATAGGTTATTAAAAATCAGCATGTGTAGGATACTCATAAGTATAGGATATGTCTAGAATATGTATAAGTATTAAGCTTGTTTAAGTGCCTATAATTTAAGGATGATTGGGATTATGTTTGAGGTTAGAGATGATATTGATAAGACTATTTGTATGATGATTATAGAACGTGGGTGAGCTCGTTGGTTGTTCTCGAGGTATTGAATTGATTGCTACGGGTCGAGGTAAGTGGATTCATGCATGATATGCTTTATAATCAATGAATTTTATGATATAAGAATTATGTTTAAATAAAAATTTCTGCAAACTAAGTTCTAAAATATTTAAATGAATTTCGTAAAATAAAAACACTTTTAAATGAATTTATATAAATAAATTTTAAAATGAATTTTTCTTAAGAAATTAGTTTTCTCAAACAAAATGTTTTCTTAAAGAATTTTCTAAAAGAATTAAATGTTCAAAGAAAAGTTCTTAAATGTTTTAGAAGGCTTTAAATGCTATTTATGAAAAGATGTATGGTGGATTCAACAATGTTTTGGCTTATAGTCCGTAGTAATGTATAAGATGCAAATGTTATGATGTTATGTAATGTTATGGCTAGCTTGCTGGTACGATGATGATCTTGTGCACAAGGATGTTATGAACAATGCGGGGTATAAATCCCTGAATGAAAAATAATGCGGGGTATAACACCCTAAATGATGAATGATGAATGATGAATGATGAATGATGAATGATGAATGATGATGACTACGAGGCATGAGCTACCAATGTTTATGTTTTAGTGTTCTTATGAAAGCTTTAATGTTTTTAATGTTTTACATGGATCCACTCATTATGCTAAATGAAGATGTTATTATAAAATGTTTAAAGAAAAAATGACTAAGGTTTTCAAATATTGTGCATGGATTTGCTTACCGAGTTGACGGCTCACCCCTCGTCTCTAATATTTTGCAGATTGATTAGAGATGTGACTTGGGTTCTTAGATGGAGAATTTTCTAAATAGATCTTTGGAGTTGCTTTAAAGATTAAATTTGGCATAGACTTTTTATTTTGGGTTAGAGACTTTTTATTAGAGACTTTATTTCAGATGCCTTTTTGTAATGATCCAGTTGAATATGAATAATTGATGTTTATCTTGAGTTTTAATAATAAAAATAAATGATGTGAGGTTTTATTTCAATTTTACCCTTGTGTTTTTCGTGGGTAATTTTTGGAGTGTTACAAAATTCCATCTTTATGGTGTTAAAGTAGATCATGTGAACGAAAAAAAGTTGAAGAATAGAAGCATTTCGGGTTTAAGGGCACGATTTGGGCTATCACAAGCTTTACGGATCTTGTGTGTAAAGCCTTTGACTGTTGGCTGGGCTAGGAAGCAAATATATATATATAGTTACAGAAATTTTTTTTCTCTTTATACCTTTTCTTTTTCTTTTTTTAATTTTAGGGTAAGAGAGGTATAAGATTCTTTTTTTTTTTTTTTAGATTTCTTGTATGAATTTGTATGAATTCAAACTCGGGTGACTAGTTAAAAAAAAATTATTAGTCAAATTTCTGTAGACAAAAATTAAATAATGTTCGTTAAAAACACACAGTGACTTTGATTTTGTTATTATAAAGGCCACAATGACAAAGTGGACAAGTGCGTTGCTTGATTCCGATATGCTGGTAAAAAGAGATAATAAACAACCATGGAATTTATCATCTTCAAGAATAAAAATAATTAAGTTCATTTTATTTATTAAAAGATTTATCATATATATTATGGAAAAGGGATGTTGGATTCTGTTAGCTGTTAGCTTTAATTGATTCTGCAAAGTCAAATGCAATGGATTAAACATGGAATAAGTCAAATTCCACCCTTCAGATCAATATTCCATATTACTAATTTTTTTCCGAGATCTTTTCAAAAACTTCTTGGACTGTTTCGTTTAATTTCCCCAAATGGAGTTACAATAGGTGAAATTATATTTATTATATATATACAATTTGCAAAAGTAAAAACCACCATCCATAGCCTATAGCTAATACATTCATCGAACAACACCTTCACACATACACACACACGCCTTGATTATTAAATTAACAATATCAGATATACAAATTTGTAATGCAAACACTTTGAGTTGTCATTTGTTTCTTCCGTACATATGAGGTGCCAATCATTCTTACAAAAAGCCAAACAAACTCATTCATGTGAGTATTTAATTAATTTAGTAAAAAATACTAACAAATAAATGGTGGTTATTTCAAAACAAAATTCCACGTTATATTTTTATTGCATGGTTGTATTGCCTCAGGTGTACTCAAAATTTTCTCGTTAAGTAGTCATTGTTGTCTTAGTATCATCAAAACATGTAACAAATATGTAACATTAAATAATAAGATAATGATTCAGCGCTAACCTGATTTTTCATTCATCACTGTATCAAATTACATGAAGAGCCCAAATAAGTTAAAAAGTAGAACTCCAAACACAAGCTGCAATAGCAAAAGATTCACATTCAAGTCAAATATGATTCCAATTTCTTATGCCACCAAGTCCAAAGCAAAAGAATAACAAAATCTTCCATGTAAAACAAGGTATGAGTACCACCTAAAGGATTGGAAAAACAACCCAAAAATAGCCCATTGACACCTTGAAAATTTGCTCCACAAGAGGTCAATATTAATTTTCGGATTAGGATTCAATGCTATAAGCTTATTTTTTCAAAGCAAAGATTTAATGATCAAGATTTATTTTTTTATTTTTCTTGCCTAACAACCATCAATTCAGTGTTCAATAAAAACCAGTCTAGTACTAAATTTTTATCCTTTGATTTTAACCAAGTGATCGATTAACGACCTGTTTGGAATTACTTTTAAGAGGGTCAAAGTAATTTTGAAAAGGTAAAAATTAATTTTGGTGCTTTGTAATTTTTTTTGTAAATCACTTTTGACAAAATCATCTCTTCTTTTAGTAGATTTTGAAAAATATGAAAAAAGTTACTTTTCAAAATATGATTTTGACAAACGGTTTTATACTTAATACAATTCCATATATATTCTCACATATATTACAAAAAACCAAAATTACATTTACTCAATTAGGAAATAAAATTATTAAATTTAACAAGCTTATTATTATTACCAATTATATTGAGATAATGAAATAAAAAAATATAATTAATAACATATAATAATTTATTTTAGTCATCAACTATTATTTATACACAATAAAAAATATTTTACATACATACTTACAAATGAGTAAATAAATTTTATTTAATATTATGTCTATTCTAATAATTTATATTCTTACAGCAATTCAACACTAGGATTTACCAAATACATGCTATATTACTTTTAAAACTCGCAGCATTCTTAAAAATAAATTTTATTAAACGTATAATTAATTCTTTTTACAATTGACTATATTGGCCCTAAACAACATAGTTTTCAATCCACAACAACTACTTTTGACTAAACAATTTAGTTCTATTGTGAAATAAAAATAGTAACTACTAAGAGAAAATTTATGAAAGTTGTTAAATTATGTAAGGCTAAAAATATAAACTTTTATTTAAAAATAAGAAAATACAGTTGCGATGAGAGTTACCAAACGCCTGGCAGCTGAGTTGGACTGTGACAACCCAGCTGCTGGACAGCAGTCCCAAACGGGCTATAGGATAATGAACTCCTTGATGGCCTTCATCACACATTTTGTAGTAATCTTCTTCATGCATTCTATTTCAATTTCTTCTTTAATTCTCATCATCTTTGTTGAAATCTTTAAATTTTCTTTGATAATTACAATTAATATCTTCTGTTCCTCGATTATATTTAGTATTAAAATGTCCAATCATGTTTGATTGTTATCTTTTGACCCTAATCTTGTTGTAAATGCACTTCAAAATAAACTTAGGTTAAGATCATCAATCTCTTAAATTTAAAAATGATTTCCGTAATAAAAATCTCTCAAAATAGTACTTAACAAGTGTGGCACTTTTTTTTTTTTTAATAACCATCAATGATTACATGCTTGCATTTATTTACTCATAGTTGCAATTGTAAATAAGATCATATCTCATATAGCACAGAGGTGACTACATCATATACAAAGTTACAAGGGATGTTAAATGTGCACAAAACTCATAACACAAACTGATGACATATAGCAACTATGCTAGCTGATAATAATAAATTAAGCTACCTCAAATCCAAACCTGCAATATCCACATACACAAACTGTAGCTTTATTATTTTCTAATAACACGTGCTAATTATTAGCCACTACACACTTGACACTAAAAGCAGCTAGCCTTATTAAACATTTTAAGGCAGTCTTGTATGGTGAAGAAACCACACACACAAACACATTATGTATGTATGTATATGTTTCAATATGAAATTTTAAGATACAGGAAAATTCAAGAAAATATGTAAACCGTACAATTTTGTGTTTTAAGTTTTAATTTTTTAAACCCCTGATAACTTAATAGATTTTTAGGACTTTAACAAAGATCTTGAATTGGAATATTTTTAATATATATAATAAGCTATATGTTGACTGCTCTAATATTTGATGGGAGCATGCATATGTAAGCCAGGCCTTCTAAATTAATCGGCCATTAACTAATTGACTTGAAGCCTTAATTAGACTTATTCTTTGCAGAACCATCTTCTTTTACTGCTTTGTGTTTGTCGGCAGTTTCTTTTACTACAATCTGAGCATTGTTGAGAGATGTCGGCTTCTCGCTATTGTCGCTATTAATCTTTCCTCCATTCCTGGTGCTCCCGCCTGGCCGTTTAGGGTTACCACATACTCTGTCATCTCATCAAAAGAAAAGAAAGAAAGGAAAACATGAATAATCAAGCGAAGGGTGTCCATGAGCTTTTATATATTATATAAATAATGATCGAGCTCAAAAGGTGACACAGAGGCGTCATAAACGGCACAGATATCGGAATGTTGTTTATGTCCCCTGTGTTGCCCTTTAGTTTCTATCTATATGGTATATACACAATCAAATTATAAGCAATTAAAACAGTTTACAAACAAACAAAATTTTTCATAATGATTTTGACCATCTTATCTATAAAGACTACGCAGCAGATTCGTGACTATTATTTTGAAAGCAGATACAAATTATGAAACGTACATGACTATCCCTTTTCTTGGCTGCTGATAAGTCTTCAAACTTGGCAGTTTGAGCGTGGTCAGCATGAAGCTACCAAGAGTGAAAGCCATGATGAGCAAATTAAGGGAGAGAAACAAATGCCTTCCCTCTCTCCAAAAATGCACTATGACTTAGCTAATTAACTAGCTAGCTCTGATGAGCCCTCTAGTTCAAAGTGTTCGTAAATATATAGCCCAAGATTGAAGAGTCACTGATAATACAAGTGGAGAAAAGACCAAAATAACCCTTATTATTTAGTGAAATTAATTATTGCCCCTCATGTCTCAAAACTTAATAATATTTTGTTGACTGTCAATTCTTTTACTTAAAAAATAAGTTTTGAAGGCCAGTTATTTTATAACTCAAATAAAAATTTTGCTATTACAAAAAGATTAATTTTCAGTCTAAAAAACATATCGAACTTCTTAACATTACAATACTAAAAGCAGCTTTAGTGAATTTAAAAAATAATGGAAAAGAAATAGATTAATTTTACCAAAGAAGAGGGGCCGCAAACTTTTGTCATTTTCTCTTCCAAGTGGTAGGGATAACAAGATAACAAATACAGGCACCGTTGCTTTTCTTTTCCTGCCCCCCCCCCCCCTCTCTTTCCTTGGACATGCTGGTGCGTGGATAAATCAGACGGATGTATTATTAAATTTTTTTGTTGTTGATGATTGAATTTGTCCATACTTACTCCACTAACACTATATATATATATTACTTACGGGAATTACTTCACTAACACTATTATCAAATTCCATATTTATGTTTGGAGAGATTATATAGTATCTTTATTATACTATACTCACTTAATGCATGTACAAGAAACATATATTTGTTTTGAAAAAATCATTGTAAAATTCGTAGTTGTGTTTAATTTATGCACACATATCATGCATTTGAGTGAATGTAGTACAACATAAGTACCTAGAACAACGTCGATTGAATAACAAATTAAATTAAGTGTTGGATCTTTAATCCTGCATTGTTGGATCATTAATCCAATGTTGGGTTTCTATATAAATAATTATATATTGCGAACTTCCATATAAGGTTAAACCCAATTAAAAGTGATCTATTAAGATATTCGTTAATTTGAGCTTTAATATATCTGATAGGGTGTGAGCCTTTAATGTGTAGAGACTTAAAGGTAATTATTATTTCTATAATAGACTGAAATAAGAATACTTAAAGACAATAGAAAAGTTCTTCTCAAAAAAAAAAAAGACAATAGAAAAGTTGTCTATATAAGTGGTTATAGTCCCAGATCACATGTATCGGTCTATTCTCTACTAACATTCTATCATTAGTGAGAGTGCAAAGAAAAGTTTAAAGGATTTTGGAGAAGAACATGTTGATCTGAAAGGCCAACCACGCGACTTTAGAGAGTAATTGTTCCGCGTATTAGTTTATTAATTTTTAATGATACAACATAAATGTTCCTTAATTATAGGTAATGATTCTCACCAAAAGTAACATTAAGTTCATAACGTAAGTATTATTCAATGTTAGCTGATAGAGCTAACAATGCTGGCCATATTGCTTCTCTGTTGTCATCTTTTTATTCTCATTGGAGATGTTGGCGTTAGGAATTATTGTCCATACTGAATTATTGAGCTTTATCCTGTGAAGCTTGAACGCTAATACATGTCACATGTGACTAATACTTTTGTATATTTCTAATTTATTATATAGTATCGATTGAATTAGCTAGGTTTGCATTTATATTTGTTTTGGCAATTGTGAATGTCTCTATCATTTAGCCATCCATGAAAGCTAAAATTTTGTCCGGAGACTATTGAAGGACCACAATAATTGATGACAGGAAAAATAGACTTAAATTAATTAATTTATGCAAGACTTTGAAAGATGTCTTTGAATACTTTGTTTAGGAAAAGGCAAAAGACTTTGATATATGAGTTGCCCTTATGACTCATAAACCATTTGCCATTTGGCTAATTTTTTTTTGAAAAAAGGGTAAAATCTAAGAATTCTAGAGGAGAAGATGTCAATTATCTCCCTCTAATTTATTTCGAAAAGATTACAACATAAGAATTCATAAGAAATTACTACTATTAATTAAGTAATATACATTAAATTCCATCTTTATGGTGGTTAAAGTAGATCAATCACATGATACAAAGTTGAAGAATAGAAGCATTTTGGGTTGAAGGGCACCATTTGAGGCTATCAGAAGTCGAATAAATTAAATCCTGAAGGATCTTGTGTGCAAAGCAAGCCTTTGACCGCTAGCTTGGCTAGGAAGCAAACAAATAGTTACAGAAAAAAGTTATTCTCATTATTATTAATATTTTTTTTAAGATAGGAGAGCTGCAAGATTTTAAAATATTTTTTGAGTTTCTTATATGAATTCAAATTCAAGTGACCAATTAAAAAAAAACAAACCATTGATCAAATTTCTGTCGACAAAAAGTAAATAATGTTCGTTTAAAATGCGCAATCCCTCGCGCGATTTTGTTATCATAAATGCCATAATGACAACGGGGACAAATGCGTTGCTTGATTCCAATAAGTGGGTAAAAAGAGAACGGAAAACAACGGAATTTATCATCTTCAAGAATAAAAACAGGTGTTGATATATTGATTAATTCTTTTTGTATATGAAAAGATTTCTGATATATATTATGCAAAAGGAATTAGCTTTAGTACTTGATTCTGCAAAGTCAACTCCACAAACCCCAGATCAATATTCCCTATTACTAATTTTTTTCCGAGACCTTTTCAAAAATTTCTCCTGGAATGCTTCGTTTAATTTCCTCGTATGGAGTTCAATAGATGGTATTATACTTATAAATATACAAATTGGGAAAGTGAAAAACATCATCTATAGCCTATAGGTAATGTGTACCGTGTACGTTCACCCAACAACACCTTCACATCACATATCCATACATACAAATGCATACATATTAAGATCCTGAGGGTTGTTAAAGTTCAAAAAAACCATTAAGTCATATAATTTATTAGTATAATATCATTATACTATTAATCATGATTTCTTTTATTTTCTTTATAATAACTTTGATTATCACGACATTCTTATTGATCCTGGTTGATTTGTTGTTTACATTAATTAGTTAGTTTAGCAAGATTTTATTTATTTTTCTTTTTATATTTTATTAATTATATTTATTCCAACATTTTCTTAAGATTTTTTTTCCTCTAGAATATTTTATAACCAGTTCATGTATGATCCCTCCTACCTATTTTTCTTACTATTGGCATTCATGTCTTCCCTATATTTTCACACATTGGCATGCACATCTTTAGAATAGGAAACATTGAAGACAATGTTTAGAATAAATTTGGTGGTGAGGTGTCTCAAAAAAAAAAATTCTAAGGTATTTTATGTGATCTTTTGACATTGGATGATATGATGACTTTCAAATCATGATATTTGTATTATTTTTGGCTTTGAGTTATGTATACTATGTTTGTTACTTGACATGATGATGTGAGTGACAAGTATGAATTCAGAGATTTGATGAGTGAAATTAATTGAGTTATTTGAAGGAATGTACATGGCAATAAATTCAAAGTGAATTTTTGAGCATATTATTTTTCTTTGAGAGTATTTCTTAGAGAGTACCCTTTTTGCCCATTTTTCATTTATATAGCTTAGTATTTTTCATTTATATAGCTTATTAGTTTATTATTTTACGCATGATCTTTATATTTTCTTTTGAGTCAACCATTAAAAAACATAGTGTGTTGCTACATCTGAAAGTCCATTAATTTATTAGATATTAAATAATATTTACTGATCTAAATGACAACAGAAAGGCCATCTTTGATCTATTTCAGCTTTTTCTATCCATCTCCATTATGAAGTATTCATAGTTAACCTCTTTTGAGCCTATAAGAAATTTTGAAAAAAAAAACTTTTTTCTTTGTCTACTTATTATCATATCCCACTCTAGTTTGAAGTATTACCTTATGTTTTATGTTTTTTTTATTACCCATTTACGTTTGAGAAATGTAAGATGATTATGTTATTCATAAAAGTGGTGCAATGAAGTAAAGAAATAATAGAAAAACAAAAAAAAAAGAGAAAAAAGAAAAAGTATGCGATTGAAAAAAAAAATAAAGAAGAAAAGTACAAAAGCAAGAAAAGCAATGTAAATAGCCCCTTGCCTTTTATTTAAAAAGAAAAAAAGTCTCTATTTTTCTCAAGCACATATTTTGATTTTTTCTATTATCCCTTCTTTATTAGCCGATATTCCTAGCCTACATTATGTTATAGTAAAAAAAAAATTTTTTTTATTTTAGGGAACTATAATCTAAAGTAGAAACTAGTGATATGTACTGAAAGATATGGTGATACCTAAAAATGAATAAAAATAATATTATTGGTTTAACTAGCAATTCATTTGACTTGAGATCATATTATTTTTATTTATAAGTTGTGGGCATTATTCTTTCATTTTAGTGAGAGTTTGTGATATTATATTTCTTTTATTTTCTCTCAATTTAAAATGATTGTTTTTGTTGGCTTTATTTTCTTTTGAGAGTGTCATTCTTATCTTATGAGATTTGAAGTTTACATGTCATCCCTAAGTGACTTGATTAATGTAGCCTTGATAATTGATCATTTTGCATGAGTTCTCTTGACGGATTTGTGTAAATGGTTGATGTCGGAGTGATATTTCTTTAGGCTAGAGATTATACTTATAATTTTATTTAATTGTTGCCATTCATCTGATTGAAGAAGTGAATGCAAATACCTTGAAAAAAAAATCGTTGTTTTTAGTATTTATTTATTTATTATGTTTGGTTAATCTTAATGATGTTTGTGTGCATCATTGCTGAAGTTTTCACGAGACTATAACTCGTCCACTAGGGCTGCCTAAGGATTTAAAAGCTTGTTTCATACGCTAAATGCAATCGCGATTACTTGAGAAAATGATTTAGTGAGATTTTAGTGCTTTGTTTTAGTTTTTATTTTTGCTCGAGAACTAACAAAATCTAGGTTTGGGGGTATTTGATAGGCATATATTACATCTTAATTATATAACTGCTAGTTATTTTATTTGTTATTTTTAATTAATTAAAATATTTTGTTGAAGAGGAAATTAATTGGAGATTGTGAATAAAAAGTATATGAAGAAGCTTAATTTGAGAAGCATTAAAGGTTAATTGATTTTGCGAGCAATTAGGCATATATGCACGTGAAATTCAAGCCGAGGAAATAGAAGCCAATAAAATTAATTCATCCATGCATGTGCAAAAATAAATAAATAAATGAATGAATGAATGAATGATTTTAGTTTAAAGGTGTCCATCACGTGGACATTAAAGAGGAAATTGAATTTAATTCAATCTCGTGGCTTTTCGCTTTGCCTTGCAACATAACTCTTTAAGGATTTAACTATAGACTATAGAGGCGGTGGCTTTGCATTGTATAAAGCCAAAGCTTTGGCTTTTGCACGGAAGAAGAGACGGACCGCGAGATACAGAGAAGAATTGAAGGCCGCACCTTGACAGTGGCTTCCATCCGTTCTATTGTCCTCAATCTTTTTATGTCTTTCTAATTTTTCATATTAGGATTAAAAATAAAGCTCTATTCAATGAATAAATTATTTTTTTTAATTCAATTAATTTTCTATATATGTGCTTTAATATTTATGGTTTTTGTTTCATATGATTAGTTAGATGTTGTTAAATTTTTTCACTAATTCTATCATGTATTATTAATTGTTAGGATAAAAATTTAACTATATGTATGCTTGGATTTATAAAATTTATATATGTTTATTTTTTATTTTATGTCTTGCATTAAATTGTTTACACAAAATACTTAGGAAAATTTTGACTCTTTATTATTTAATATATTTACATGAGAACCCTACATATCATACTATTAAGTAGAAAAAGAACTCACATAAGATTAATTTTAATTGGGTTTAATTGTTATATTCATGAATAAACATAAATTGATTTTGGGTTGTCACTCTGCAATTGAGAATTGATTGATAATTAGATAATTGTTATGTTGAATTGTGGTGGATTACGAAACCCTTATATCTTTAATTTTCAGAATTCTTGTGTTAATTCACTCATTTTAATTTTAATTGTATCTTTAGTTTTAATTTTCTTAAACAAAATATTTTCTTTCAATTACGGTAGAGTTTTAATTAGCTTAGACTAAATTTAGCTTTCTTAAAAATTGATAGTCCCTGTGGATTCAACTTCATTATTCCTAGTCTACACTCCAATAGACGTGTATTTATGAGTACATTAAAATTTACACAACATCAATCTAATAGTTCAACCACCTTGACAAAAGATGTAGTGGAGGGTCCGGATTTGACTTCATTTGTGATGTAAGACACACATAATCATAGTAGGAGTACAAGATTTTCTAGTTTAATTAGGAATTGCTTTATACTTTCTTATTTAAGTCATATTGCTTTATGTTTTATTAGGAATTGTATAATTTTGGCTAATATAAATGGACTTGTTATGCTTGTTTCGTTACACAAGCTTTCAATTATTTTCTTAATTGCGATATTTCCCTCTCTTGTGAGAGTTGTCCTTCTTGAATTTCAAAAACATATGCTAGAACGATATTTAGTATCACTTCCACACTATGTCAAGTGGTATCATAACTTTTCTCTTTGCCAAACAAAGCTTTCGTGACCAGGAGGCACTCTCTATATGGAAATCCTTCCTCTACCATCCATCAATTCCACCAATTGCACCAAGTTAAAAATGAAAAAAAAAATGCAAAAACCTCAAAGCCACCATTACAACAGACAACTAGGCATTGAAGAGTTCCTTGATTGGTTGCCTGATGTTGAATGATTCTTTAAAATAATAGACTTTTTAGAATCAAAGACGGTTAAAGTTGTAGGCGTAAACTCAAAGGAGCTACT